>LZPO01017498.1:27461-47872 GCA_001675575.1 Neotoma lepida | reverse complement strand
ACAGAGAAGGAACTGGAGGGGAAGAAATAAAGTGATAGAGGGGGACAGAGAAGGAACTGGAGGGGAAGAAATGGGTGGTGGATTTGATCAAAACACATTATGTACATATATGAAATTCTCAATCAATAAAAAGAGTTTTTTAATTAAGAAAAGGTACAAAAAGAAAGGAAAAAACTGAAAGTTTCCTTTCAGATATAATATAATTTTCATATTGTCTGATTTCCCCTCAACAGCATTTTCAGATTTCTGGCTCTTCTCATGTTGTTCAATTCCACTCACTTTCTGTATATTTTATGGATTCAATTGTATATGTATTTTTCTTTCATGAAAGAAAAATTAACTTATTCATCTATTTTTTTCAATATTATGGTTCAGTGAATGCAACCAGGGGCACTCCTGTAGTCAGATTTTTCTGTCCCTCCTGCCAACTCCCAAATAACCACATGGAAATTTCTTCTTAATTATAAAACTTGGCCAATAGCTTAGGCTTGTTCCTAACTAGTTCTTATAACTTAAATTAACCCATATCTTTTAATCTACATTCTTTTATGTGGTTCAGTTACCTTTATTCTATTCTCTCCATGCTGCTTCCTCTCTGTCTGGCTGGTGACTCTGCCTTTCTTCTTCCCAGCATCCTCTGTATCTGGCTGTCCCTCCTATACCTCCTGCCTAGCTAATGGCTGTTTAGCTTTTTATTAAACCAATAAGAAGGGGCCTTGGCAAAGACATATCTTCACAGTGTACAAGAAGATTATTCCACAACACACTCCCTTCAGAATTCAACATTGGTTCTGCTCAAGGTATACTTCTCATACANACATTTGGGAAGTGACTAGTGGAATGTAATAAATCAATCTGCTTCCCTTTCAGATATGGATCAATGCATCAAGTGTCCTGAAGATCAGTATCCAAATAAAGAGANAAATCAGTGTCTCCCTAAAATTATGACATTTTTGTCCTATGAAGATACTTTGGGAGTTGTTTTGGTCTGTCTGGCCATTAGTTTATCTGCCTTCTCGGCTCTGATTTTAGGATTATTTATTTACTATCGGGACACACCCATTGTCAGAGCAAATAACAGAAATCTCAGTTATATTCTCCTTGTTTCTCTAATGCTCTGTTTCCTTTGCTCATTGGTATTCATTGGCCAACCTAGAACAGTCACCTGTGTCTTGAGACAAGTGATTTTTGGGGTTGTATTTTCTGTTGCTGTTTCTGCTATCTTAGCAAAGACCTTCATTGTGGTTGTGGCCTTCAAAGCCATCAAACCAGGGAGCACATTACCAATGTGGATGGTGACTCAACTCTCAAACGCTATAGTCTGCAGTGGTTCCCTCATCCAAGTGTGTATCTGTGCAGTCTGGCTGGGAACACACCCTCCTTTCCCTGACATTGACATGCAGTCAGAGTCTGGGCAAATCATCCTGTGGTGTAACGAGGGCTCCACNCTTNCCTTCTATTGCGTCCTGGGGTACTTGGGCTTTCTGGCACTTCTGAGCTTGCTGATTGCTTTTTTGGCGAGGAGGCTACCAGACAGCTTCAATGAGGCAAAACCAATCACGTTCAGCATGCTGGTTTTCTGCAGTGTGTGGATTTCTTTCATACCCACTTACCTGAGCTCCAAAGGCAAAACCATGGTGGCTGTGGAAATTCTTTCAATTCTGGTCTCCAGCGCTGGCTTATTGGCCTGTATATTTCTTCCCAAGTGCTATGTGATCCTAAGATCAGGTGACCAGTCAAGAAAAAAATTCTTTAAAAAAACTTCCTTCTTAAGGCAAAGGAATTTAGTGGTGTGAGATGAACCATGTAGAAATAAAGATTCAAAAGAGTTGTGTGAAGTCAATGCGTTTTACTAAACATGGTACCTGCTCTTTAATCAAGTGTCTCTGTCATCCTTGGAGACAACTAGTCACAGTGAACAATGCCACCAGGGGTTAGATAGTTGCCAACTAGGCGTAACTNTTGATGTGTCATTTCTTTAAATCACAGTTTTCTCATTTNTCAACATCATGTAACAGGACTGGGAAAGGATTAGGGTGAGAATGAAATAAAATCATTTGTGTGGAAAAAAGTAACAGATGTTTAAAAATGTGCTTCCTTTCTGCTAGTCTTATGCAGGATGACTCTTTATATTCAATACAGATAAATTTAAAAGTAATAAGAGATCTGATGTAGAAAGCTCATGGTCTCTGCTTCTCCCTTCTGAAGGAGGTCACAACAGGACAATATAGGATGTAAGCTTCAGAGTCTTGGTTGTGTTTTGTGCTCTTCCCTGTGCTCAGGTGACATAACATGGATGAAAGCTTAGGCAGAGTCTCAGGGGAAACAGAGGTATATTGTACCCTGAGGCTAACTAACACAACAGTGGATAGATGGTTGACAGGAAGAGGAGAGCACCTTCATGGAGTGCTGTTTCCGAATAGAGTTGGGAATTTCATATTGTATTTCACATCTTCACTGTAGTGATATATTGTGTCCCCCAAAATATTGTGTACCCTAATAAACTTATCTGGGGTCAGAGAGCAGAACAGCCACTAGATTAGACATAGAGGCCAGAAAATGGTGGCACACANGCCTTTAATCTCAACACTTGAGATCCCATGTTTTTGTTTGGGAAGAACACACACCTTTAATCCCAGGAAGTGATGGCAGGAAGCAGAAAGGTGTATAAGGTGTGAGGACTAGGAACTAGAGGCTTTTAAGCTTTGAGGCTTTTAACAGCTTTTAACAGTTCAACTGAGATTCATTCGGGTGAGGACTCAGAAGCCTGCAGTCTGAAGAAACAAGATCAGCTGAGGAGTTGGCAAGGTGAGGTTAGCTGTGGCTTGTTCTGCTTCTCTGACCTTTCAGAATTTACCCCAATACTTGCCCCAGGTTGTTTTAATTAATAAGACATTTTAAGATTCATCTTACACTTCACCTAGTGAAAACTGATATCATTTGCACACATTGGATTCTGTCTTCAAAGAGGGAATGTGTCTGAAGGTNGATGTGGACCAGGAGATGAGGTTTAAGGCCAATGACTTAAAAGGACACAGAGAACTGTGGAATCATGCATCCTGGATCATGTAGATTTTCAGGTATTTGCTTTTATCTAGCCAAGAAATTCCTTAAAACATGAGTGTCAGATNATGCAAAGGGCAAACTCAAGTTGGAGCTTGCAACAGTGGGGGAGTCACTGCTTGAGAGTGGTAGCCATGGTCAAAAGCATAGATGTGCCGGGCAGTGGTGGCACACGCCTTTAATCCCAGCACTCGGGAGGCAGAGGCAGGTGGATCTCTGTGAGTTCGAGGCCAGCTTGGGCTACCAAGTGAGTTCCAGGAAAGGCGCCAAAGCTACACAGAGAAACCCTGTCTCGAAAAACAAAAACAAAACAAAACAAAACAAAAAAAAAGCATAGATGATCAGGAATTGCTTCATGATCAAAATGGTTTTGTCTATGTTTTAGAACAGGACTTATTTATGTGTCATTCACAGGTTTTTAGCTCAAGAGAGTATTTGCACACTGCAATATTGGACACAGTACCACTATAAGAGCAAGAAACATTTAAGGTATCCTTAGTTTATTTTGAATTTCATTTGAAAAAAACTTATATCATATTGGACTGGGTTGCTTCTATTTGGCCATAAAAATAGCAGAGAAGATTCCATTGGAATCTGCTTTGATACGGATAAAATAAAGTTTGATCAAAAGGTATTACTTGGTGGGCATGGAAAAACTTGTGTTGGAAAGTGGCTGAAACTACACACTCATGGGGACTTACCACTTTAAAGAGGAAGACATTCCACCCTGAGGGACTTACCACTTTAAAGAGGAAGACATTCTGCCCTGCAAAGACAGAAGGCAGACCGACACAAGAGAGTGGAAAGAAACCCCTGTTTGTTTGCTAGATGACTTCTCTCTTGGAGCCATATGCCATCATATTGCAAGCCAAGCACAGCACTGCCCAAAGGAACACAATGCTTCAGGAGCAGTTCCAGATGGATGATAGGAGTCTTACATCCTAGTAGGAGCTTATCCAGATGATTAAGTAGCTGTTCACCAAATATATGTTGCTAAGTAAATGTTCAGACCTTTAAGTGTGTTGTAAATGGGCACACTGGCAATCACTGCATGGTTAATGGAGAATAGCCGTCACCTAGCAATCCCTCAAAAACTATACGAACTTATTACTTGATTGTGACTTATAAATAGATTTGGGAATAATGTCATAAACTCTTTAAAACTTTTCATTATATAAATGATCTTTTTGGATCATCTTGCTTGAGAAATATTAGACTAGTTGAAGTCTCCTGTTTCACTTCTTGGAGCTCATTCCTTTCATCACAGTTCTCCAAAGGGAAGTCTTATTGTCACCTTTGTGTTAATTTCCCTGCCCTGTCTTAAATATAGATTTCTATTCCCAAATTATACATTGTTAAATTTTGTCAGTTTTCAGTCTGATATAATCATGACATACTGTATGTATTCTANGACTTGCTGCCTTTCCTGAGCCTGCTTTAGGAGTTTATGCATGAAGCGGTCTATTAACATGTGGCTACTAACATAGCCATATTTAGTCTTTTCCACTGCTAAATACTGATTCTCCCTATGGGAAATTATGGCAATAGGCACCAAATTCTCTTCATGACAGATATTGGGACTTTTCTCATTTTCCTATTGCAAACAAAGTTTCTTCTACTCTTGGGTGGGTCTACTACTGTATATGCGTATGAACTATCTAGAGTTTCAATTTATATGCATTATTGTAGCAAGGGAATATTGATTTGTCAGAAACCACTAAATTATTTTATAAATTATATTTGAATAATTGGGGCCTCAACACAGTGTCTAAATGTTGTAATCTGTACAAATTACTTAGTCATTGTCACAATTTTAACTTTGTCACATTGAGATTATGAAATAGTATCTCATTTTATTTTAACTTACAATGGCATGATGAATAATCAGATTGCCTTCTATACCTTCTTTTGGAAATTCTACAATTTCACAATAATGTAAACATAGTTTTCCTTTTTTATCCTGTCTAGGCTTTTCTGTACTTCCTCAATGTATAGACTAATGTTTCCTATTTCAGGACTCTTCTCTGGCATCATTCCTCAATATTTTGTCTCTGTCTGCCATATTACAGGATATAATAATAAGTAGTAGTATTCAATTGTTGTTTCTTAGATTCTATTTTATATTTTATTGTAGACAAAAGCATATGTTTATCTCTATAAATAGCTTCAGCATCCAAGTCTCTTGATACAATTCTATCTGCATTCCTAATAAAAGTATTTGGTAAAATATGAATTGATCATTCTAGAAGTCAGTGTCTAACTTAGTGAGAAATCCTATGAATCTCACTTGAAGGTCAGGTACAAGGCACTGTGCTCTGTATTTCCATTGCTGCTTATCACTGAATTAGAGACACGGGCCAATGCATCTTTTAAAACATCTTCCTATAAGTATATATTCCCTGTTGAACATATTCTTCCCCAAGCCCTCAGCCCCCTTTTTCGCCTTCCCCCTTCCATTAGTCCTCTAGTTCTCCTGGCCAGATTTGATTCTACTTTCATATCTTATATGTGTACATGATTTTAGGTGTCTATATAAAATCTAGGAAGCACAGATAGGAGGAAACATACTATATGTGTCTTTCTAAGACTGACTGTCTTAGTTAGGGTTTCTACTGCTGTGAAGAGAAACCATGACCATGGCAACTCTTAAAAAGGAAAAACATTTAATTGGGGTGGTTTACATTTTCAGAGGTTTAGTCCATCATCATCATAGTGCAACATGATGGTGTACAGGAAGACATGGTACTGAAGAAGTAACCAAGTGTCCTACATCTTGGCTTGAAGGCAAGAAGAAATANTCTGTCTCACTGGGCATGGCTTGAGCATATATGAGACCTCAAAACCCACTTCCACAGTAACATACTTCCTCTAACAAGTGTTATGGAATAATCTTTTTGTACACTGTGAAGATGTGTCTTTGCCAAGGCACCTTCTGATTGGTTTAATAAAAAGCTAAATGGCTATTAGCTAGGCAGGAGGTATAGGTGGGAGAGCCAGACAGAAAGAACTCTGGGAAAAAGAAAGCAGAGTCACCAGCCAGACACAGAGAAAACAGGAAGTGAATATGCTGAACTGAAAAAAAATACTGCCATGTGGTAGAGTATAGATAAGAAATATAGGTTAATTTAAAATGCAAAAGCTGGTTAGTAACAAACCTGAGCTATCAGCTGAGCATTTATAATTGATAATAAGTCTCTGTGTGGTTATTTGGGAACTGGATGGCAGGATAGAAAAGTCCATCTACAAAGAAGACCATACCTATTCCAACAAGGCCACACGTACTAATAGTGCCAGTCCTTTTGAGGGCCATTTTCTTTCAAACCACGACACTGACTTAATTCACTTATGATCATCTCCGGATGCATCCATTTTCCTGCTAACAACCTAACTTCATTCCTCCTCATGGCTGAACAAATTTCACTGTGTATATACCATATGTTTATATTGATCCCTCTGCTGTTGGAGGCATAAGTTGGTTCCACAACTTAGCTGTCAAGAACAGTAATGTGACAGACCTTAGTGTGTAAGTATCTCTGCAATGTGTTGACTTGGAGACTTTTGGATAAATACCCAGAAGTGGTACAACTGAGTCATAGAGTAGGTCTAGTTTTAGTTTTTTGAGAAACTTCCGTGCTGATTTCCACAGTGGCTGGAATGGCAGTGTCTACNGGCTCTCTTTCCCACATCCTCCTTTCCCACATCCTCGTCAGCTTTTGGTGTTTCTTTTCTCAATGACTGCTGTTCTGACTGGTGTGAGATGGAAATGTAATGTTTCAGTTTGCACTTCTCTGATGGCTAGCAGGGCTGAGCATGTTTCCACACATGCATTGGCCATTTGTGTGCCATCTTTTGAGAACTGTCCACTGCATTTGCTACCTTATTGATTGAGTGGTTTGGTTTCTCATTAGAGTTTTGAGTTCTTTGGGTACTATAGATAGTTATCCTTTATCAGGTGGATCACTAACGAAGATTCTATCCCACACCTAGAGGTCTCTTCACTCAACTGTTCCACTGCAGTATAGGACCTTCCTAAGTTCATGAGATCTGGTTTGTCAATTGTTGGCATTATTTCCTGAGTGACCGGAGTCCTCTTCAGAAAGCCCTTCCCTATGCCTACATCTTGAAGTGTTTCTCCTACTTCTTCCTCTGCATTTGAGATCTCTGATCTTACATTAAGATCTTTGGGAGCTGGGTGAGAAGCCAAGATTTAGTTTCATTCTCCTGCATGTAGATATCCAGTTTTCCCAGCACTATTTGTGGAAGAAACTGCCTTTTATTTATTTAATGTGTACTTTTGACATTTTTGTCACAAAGCAGATGGCTGTAGTTTCATGGGTTTACATGTAAGCCTTCTAGTCTAGTCTACTCTTCTGCATGTCTGTTTTTGTGCCAGTGTTGTGCTGGTTTGTTACAGTAAGTTCGTACTATAACTTGTGTTACAGTAAGTTCGTACTATAACTTGAAATCAGATGTGATGCTACTTTAAGCATCATTCTTCTTACCCTATTGCTTTGGCCATCTGGGGTCTTTTATGTGTCCATATGTTTTAGTATTATTATTATTTTAGTGCTGCTTATTCTAATACTGTGAAGGATGTCACTGGAATTTTTTCTTGGGATTACATTGAGCCTGTAGATTACTTTTGATATGATAATTATTTTCACAATATTCTTTCTTCCAATCCATGAGCATGAGTGGTGTCTCAGAATTTCAATGGCTATAAAAGGGACACCATGACCATGGCGACTCATATAAAGGAAAACATCTGACTGGGGCTGACTTACAGTTTCAGAGGTTTAGTCCATTATCTTCATGGCAGTGTGCTGAAAGACAAGGTACTAGAGAAGGAGCTGAGAGTTCTGTATCTTGATCCATAGGCAACAGAAAGTGAACTGTGTGCCACATTGAGCATCACTTGAGCATAGAAGACCTCAAAGTGCACCCCCCACAGTGACACACTTCCTCCAACAAAGCCACACCTCCTAATAGTGCCACTCCCTCTGGGGGGCATTTTCTTGTAGACTATTACAAGAGGTTTTTCCATATTCTAGTGTCTTCTTTAATNTTTTTTCAGTGTTTTAAAGATTTCATTATTGAAGTCTTTCACTTCCTTGGTTAAGTTTAGTTCAAGATACATTTTTTTTAGGAATTTGTGAATTTTAGGATTGTTTTTCTGATTCATTTCTCAGTATATTTGTTATTGGTATAGGGGAAATTGTTTTTAATATTATGTTTATAACANTATTTTGCTGAACTTTTTAGAAAAATCTAAGACTTTTCTGGTGGAGTTTTAAGATCTGACATGCATAGAATCATATCATCTGCAAATAAGGATATGTTGGCCTCTTCCTTACCTCTTTGTATTCTTTTTATTAACTTCTCTTGCTTTTTCCTCAAGCTGTATATTGAATGAAAGTAGAGAAAATAGACATCCCTTTTTATTCCTGATTTTATGAGAAATACTTTGAGTTTCCCCCCATATAGTATANCTATAGTTGATTAGTTCTATGCTTGCTTTATTTAGCCTTTATTTCATTAAGAAATTTTCAGTCTATTTCTAGTGTCTTTAGAGCTTTTACCTTGAAGGAGTATTGAATTTTACAAAAGCATTTTTCTGATCATTTAGATGACCATGGTGTAATTAGGAGGGCACAATGGGATTCCTGGTCCCACAGTGGCAGNGAATGTTTTCCAAAGAATTATTTTGTTTAGAGAGGCTACCATTGGTTAATCCCACCAATCGAGAATAAGATCACTACCACAGTTTAAAGCCAAATTTGAAGCAAGCTTAAATTAAATACTGGCCAGGTGGGTGGTCTCTGGCCAGGTCCATATCCAGGTTCCTGGGAAATGATCCAGAATCACAGTTTGCAGAGACTTAAGAAGGAAAACCTATAATTTATTGCATTTCCCATAAGGTACATTTAGGAGCAAGCATACATCCTGATATACCTCTGGCTTACATCCAATCAGGGGCAAGTATATATCCTGATGTACCTCCAGCCTACATCCAATCAGGAAAAGCATACATCCTGATGCATTTTCTGTCTGTGAACTTCCCACCCACATGTGATCAAGCACACCCGGTGCAGATGGGTCAAACAAACTTGTTTAGGGGAGTGAAAACACGTGGCTTGTTATCTCCCATAAACAACAGCCTCCCGAATTTCAGGAACTATCTGTCCTTGGGCAAGAGGCTTGCAGATCAGAGACATTTTTGTTTCATGGATCTCTTAGGCACAATAATTAAAACTTAAAACTTAACTTTGGCTCTCACAGTACACATTTTCATCCTTTACTAAAACCCATACAAAATTCCCAAAGGGAAAGGCATTAATAAAGAATCATTGAAAATGAAAGTGAAAAAGTGCTGGAGAAGTGTGGTCTGTGATGTCGAAATTCTGGACCTTTGTCAAGCAGCAAGGGTCACCGTGCAGTCCACGCCACATGTATGAGAAGTTTTTGTTTTTTTTTTTTCATTTAATAAATAAGAGAACAAAGCAAGAGAAAATCAGTGCAACACAGCACTCTCTTGGGTTAAACATGGAAAGTGAAGCTTAAATGTGAAGCTGCTAATGTTTCTGACAGAGCTGTGAATGACATTTTTTAAACGGTTATAAAATTATTTGTTCTTTAGAAGAGACACTGGTCTTCTTGACATAATACTACAGATGACATTAAAACAGAGTGTTGCTGTGGTTACTCTGACACATTTCAACAGCAAACACTTTTTTAAAATGCTGCCATATAATAGTACTTCATTTTTGTAAAATAATCCTTCAAAATACAATTTAATCAACTACACTGTTAATTTTCAAACGTGAAGTGTCAATTTATATACCTTTAATCATTGTATGTTTACACCTAACTTTCACAATCTTTTCTAGCTTTGGAAATTATTACTTATTTTGAATATTCCAGTACTAATAGAAAATGCTATTTTACTGCCGTATTAACCTAGACTTCCTTACTTAAATAATGAGAGCACCCTGTACTAGAGGTCACATCTTGCTCACATGGTCAATAGGCCATAAGTGTGAGAGATCTCTTCTTTTATTGCCATTATTTTTTGTGTTATGTTTCCTACCTGTGTATAGGTGCAAAATCAGGGAATTGAAATTTCATGGGCCACATTAATTCTTAGCTTCGGGCCAATACTTTCATTCTGCATCATTTTGAATTCAGTGAATCTACTGAGTAAGTATCTGCTGAATATATACAATGTCCACACAATGTTTTCACATCTATAATCACCATATAACTGAACAAAATAGAAATGATGAGGAAGAAGACACACGGCAAATACAGGAAAAACACTTTTCTATTATTCAAAATTTCAAATTTTGTTCTTCAAGCAGTGGTGTCCTCCTGTGGCTGAAGACACTACAAATTGTGTGTGACTTTCTATATTCTAGGTCATGGGTATCCAAAAAAAGTCTCTCTCTCTCTCTCTCTCTCTCTCTCTCTCTCTCTCTCTCTCTCTCTCTCTCTCATGCATGTGCCATGGTTTTCCAAGAATGTGGATTAAGAAAAGCTGTGTTTCTTTCCTTCCAAATGAGCTTTGTATTTTGATGATTGTAATAAAATCCAGAAAACAAAGCGATGAGTCAAGTGGCGTCTGTGGAAGAGGAAGAGAGTACCTGTAGGATTTTGATAGTGGGTTCTGGAAGCTGAAAGTTGTCACTGTTTCATGAATACTATTTGCCACTGTGATTGGTTGTATTTGCTTCCAGCAACCCTCTATGTTTGTCATAATAAGGGAAATTTATTTTCCCAACCATGATTTTTCTACATATTCCTGAAGTCATTAAAATTGAAAAACATACATAAAATTTTCAGTTTTATAATTTCCTTGGTACTCATTCTAGAATGGCAGTCCTCAACCTGTGGGTCATGACCATTGGAAAACACATGTTTCTGATGGTCTTAGGAACTGAGACACCACTCAGTAGCAAAATTATAGTTATGAAGTAGCAAAAAGAATAAACTTATGGTTGGTGTGGTTTCTAAGACCGTAACAAATACGTATTTTCCCATTATTGCGAGCTGTAGGTTGAGAACCACTGTTCTAGAAGAAGGCACTCTGGGAGATTACAGTACATGCCTCTTTTCTCTTAAGGGTTAACAGTTTGGGGTTATCCCTTCCTGCATTAATATGTCAGTGGCAGATTTAGAAGACAGCTCTTGCTTTGTTCTACAGGAGTGCACTCGTTAAGCAGAGTACTGGGTTTCACAGAGACATTTTCTTATACATATATAATGTGCTTTGACAATGTTCCCCCATACTTCCTTCCCTTGTGTTTAATCTCCTATTCTCCTCTCTTTAATCTTCTTTGTTCCCAGGACAGTTTCACATCTACTTTCATATTATATGCATATAATGAATTTTATATTTCTATATAAAATCAAGTATGTGTAACCAAGATAAAACATGCAATATTTGTCTCTTGGAGTCTGACTTAATTTACTTAATATGAAAATGTCCACTTGCACTCATTTTCCTGGGTGCAGCATAACTTCATTTTTCCTTGTGGTAGAATAAAATTCCACTGTGTATATTTATCACATCTTCTTTATGGGTTTCTCCATTGATTGACATCTAGGTCAACCCAAAATGTAGGCAATGCTCCAGTTCCAGGCCTACCCCCAATGCATCCATAATTAATCTATTCTAATTCCCTTTCCTAACAAAATCTGTCTATACCTTCTCAGGAGAATCACATATGGAGAGGAAGAAGAGGAGAGGTTGAGGCTGAAAATATGGAATGAGACAGCTAAAATTAAGGGGAATTTGAGAAGTAGTATGGAAACCTAATACAGTAGAAACTTCCTAAAATATATACATATATGAAGCCAATCTAAATGAAATCTCCAAATAATGGGGGAGACAGAGTCTCAACCTGCCATCTCTTTTCACCAAACTAAGCTTCTAGTACCAGAATTGGGTTTCATCTAATAATACAGTTGTTGGCTAGAGGGGTCCCAGGGAAATCTGTTAATCCCACATTCTTGAGAAGAAAGGCCACCGATCCACATTATGGCCAAATTAAAGCAAGCTTTCTTCGTGTACACATCAGAGCTGGATCAGTGGCTATCTCTCCTTAAGGCCAGTTTCATGAGACCAGCCTTGAGCCAATTTTCCATACCCTTTTATAGGGCAAAAACCCAAGGTAGGAGATCTTTTCAAGCCAGCATGGTTACAGAAGCAAGACCAGGCAATTAGGATTTTACAAAGCAGTTGAGGAAATCTTCCTGGAGCATTTGTTACAGAATGTTTCATGGTTACAAGGTAGGGTGCAGCTCAGCTCTGAGAAACAGAAACTCAAGTTTTACAGTAAATAGAAATTTAATTTAGCCCCAGGTTCAAAATGGCTTCCAAGAACAAAATGGAGTTGGGCTGGTTCTTCAAATCCCCAAACAACCCAGGCTGTTGTCAAGACAATAGGTTGCACTCCACAACCTGACAGCAAGGCCCCATTGCTGAAGACAACACCCATGCAACTCATTGAACATGGAGAGGTTAAGCTGGTGCCTGCAGAGAGCAGGAAGGACTCTGCACACTCTCAAAAGAGAAACATAAACACCACACTGGCCACAAATCCTTTTGATCTACAATGGTATCCTCCCTGTAAAATATCTCTAGGGCAATGGTGACACAAAATCTGTGGGAATAACCAACTAATAACTGATTTGACTTAAGGCCCACTCCAAGAGATGGAACCCAATGACACTGCTTGGATGACCACGAATCTGAGACTAGATAGCCCAGTGACCTTTGGAAAAAAAACAAATAATACTGGTCTAAACAAACAAAAGGTAGTGATAAAATGACTCCCAATGATATTCTGCTATACTCTTCTATCGATGCCTTGTTCTGTCATCATCAGAGACATGACACAGAGTGAGAAATCTTAGAAAACTCAGCCCTAAATGAGATGTCACCATCAAATTCCTCCCCTCAGAGCTCAGGGAACACTGCAGAAGAGGAAGCAGAAAGAGTGTAAGAGTCAGAGAGCATGGAAAACACCAAGAAAACAAGGCCCTCTACATAACCATGAGCAAAGCTCATATGAACTCACAGAGACTGAAGCAGCATGCACAGGACCTGCATGGGTCTGCACCGTGTCCTCCTCATATACATTGTGGCTTCCAGTTTAGTGTTTTTATGGGATGCCTGAGTATGTGAACTAGGGGGCCTCTGATTCTTACGCCCTCTCTTGGACCCTTTCCTTCTGTTGGTTTGTCTTGTCCAACTTTGATGTGTTAGTTTTTGTTTTTCTATATTATTATATTTTATTATAAAAATAAAAACAAGAAAAGATATTTATTCAAGACTGAAGATTAAAAATAAAAATAAAAGATAGGAATAACAAAATAGATGAACAAACATTACCACCAATCGGCATTATTTTTTCTTGGTGGGATGCTTCCAAATTCCCTACCACATTGTGAAGTCTTAGGGAACCAACTGTTCTGATGGGAAGGTGTAGTCTGTGGCTCCGGTTTAAACCTGGAAAATAAGAGATAATTACAGGTATGCAGTGTCCCAGAGAATGCAAACAAATGGATTGTGGGTTGAATTTCTGCTCAGTCACCAGTAGGTGTCAGTCCTTCCTCCAGTTTTGCCCTACCCTCACNTGGAAAATTTCTACCCATCATTGTCCTGAGCATGCTGGACAGTCATGAGTCTGTCCCCTGCCTGGCTTTCAAGGACCAAAGAATAGGTGTGGCCACACCCGTGTTCTGGGTTTTCTGCTGGAAATGTTTTCTTCTCAGGGCTCTGCCGGCCTTTGCAGGGGTNCGCTGCAACTGTTTTCACCAGCTGTGGGTCCGATTAACTTATTAAGTGTTGGTCTTCTGTAGCACCCAGCCCTAACTGGGTTGCCTTCATCAAGCCTGTCCCCTTGAGGCTCAGGGATCTGTGTGGAAGAGGAAACAGAAAGACTGTGAGAGCCAGAGGGGATGGAGGACTTCCAGGAAAAAGTGTCTTCCCGACACAAGAGGACTGATGCACATATGAACTCACAGAGACCGTGGCAACATGCACAAGGCCTGTACAGGTTCAAGCCAGATGGGGCCCCAGCATGGAGAGAAGGAAGTGGANNNTTATTTCCCCTCTCCCAAACTCTTCCCCACCTCCCTACCCACCCAACTTCATGTGCTCACTCTCAAGACATAAAACAAACAAATGTCAAAACAAAAGTTCCTGAAAAAAAACCAGTTTTCTCCAATGGAGTGTCTGTCAAGCACACTCCAGGACAAGCCCAGTCCAATATAAGAGGAACTCCAGTTTTGTTTGGTTTTGGGAGGAAGGGCTTTTTGTTTCATTTTGTTTTGTTTGGGCACTTCTTGTCTTATTGCTTGTTTGTGAGTTTTGCATTTTGTTTTTTGTTTCTGAGAGAGAGCGAGCGTGAAGTTGAAAGGGTAGAGAGGCGGGAGGGCCTAAGAGGAGTTGGGGGAGAAGAAATGATTAAAATATATTACATGAAAATATTTTTAAATAAAAAATGTTAAAAAATAGATCTTTTAAAAAGTATTGGTCTTCATGCCTGCACTGTCAGGGCTGTTCAGGAAGTCTTTTCCTGAGACAAAGAGTTCAAACACAGTTCCTACTTTCTCTTCCGTCACATCCAGGGTGTCAGGTCTTATGTTGAGGTCTTTGATCTATTTGAAGCTGAATTTTGCACAGGGTGAGAGATTAGGCTCGCGTTTTAGTTTTCTACACGTAGCTGCCCGGTTTGACCAGCATCATTTGTTAAAGATGCTGCCTGTTCTCTAACGTGTACTGTTGGCCTCTGTGCCAGTAGANGTGTGGGTTTGTACGTGCATCCTCCATTCTGTTCCTAGGATTGAACACAAAGGAAAATACAANGTGCCTGCATCTATGGGCCACAGTGAAAGGAGTGATGAAGAGGAGGTTTGCCAAAGACTCCAAAGGGCATCCCTACCTGCCACTACCACCTCAAGTCCATCGTCTCCACTGGATCAGATGGTCCAAGGGTCAAAGCAGTAGGTTCAGCAGCCTGGGCATGATGATGAAGAGCCTTGTCCTGCCTCAGGCCTCCTCAAAACTAGCTGCTTTTTGAATCACTTGATATATTCACCAGAGTAACGCAGTCTTGTGAGGAATGTGCAGCCTCCAAAATCCAAAAAGGATCTCTAAGCCTTGCTAGTAGGAGGTGCTGGGTGCAATAACTTATCAGCCTAGAAAGATCATCTCTGCATGCCCCATGCTGCTGGACTCCTAGAAGACCATCTCTGCATGCCCACACTTCTGGACTCCTAGAAAGACCATCTCTGCATGCCCCGCACTTCTGGACTCCTAGAAAGACCATCTCTGCATGTCCCACGCTGCTGGACTCCTANAAGATTACTGAGCTAGAAGACCCTTGAAATTGAGTTAGATTTATCCCCCCATTTTCTGCTCTACCAATAAGGCTGGAAGGGCTCTTATCTCCTACTCACTTGGTCCAATCGGCATGACATCATTAATATAAAGTACTAGCATGATAACTTGTGGAAGAGACAGGCTCTCAAGATCCAAGTGAACTAAGTTATGATACAGACATGGAAAATTAATATACTCTTTAAATAGAACAGTAAAGCAATACTTCTGGCTTTGTCAGCTGAAAGCAAATTGCTTCTGGTGGTCCTTATATGGACAGATATTGAAAAAACTTACTTGCAAGATCAATAGCTGTATGCAATGTATATATGCTCACATAAGGAAACCACATCTGGTACAACAGCTGCAATTGAAGTCACTTAATTTGAGTTTATGATAATCAAACTGTCATTCACAGTCCACTGGTCTTCTGGGTAGGCCAAAGAGAAGATTAATGAGAGGTGTGGTAGGATTTATGGATCTGTAAGTGGGAGTTTCTGCAGTGAAACTGTGGCTACTCATGCCAAATAATGCCTAAGCAGGTGGCTCTCTGGATTTCATTTTCCTAGAGAGTTTTTATAGTTTTAGGAATTGGTAATACCAAGCTTATCCTTAAGCTTATATTTTGGATGATTGAGAGAAAATGAATTTTGTTCCTGTCTAGAGGAAGACAACTGATGTCTGTACTCATGTGTACTTACAGAATTAACTGAATAGTTTATAAACCCTTTTCTATTTGGAGCAAGTCACTAACTGGTTACAGTCAACAGTCTGAATAGTGTGTGCTTAGTTTAGTTTAGTTTTTATTTTCTGCTAACTGATTGCAGCCTGACTGAACTTTCTGAAGAAGTCCTTGGCTTTGGAAAGTTTCTGGCTTTCCCTGGTACTTTGCGACCTCTTGACCCCATCAGCAAGGNCTTCCAGGCAGCAATCTGAAACTTAGGGCATCGCCCAGGCAGGACCGCAGCTGGGGAAGAGGCTGAATTCCCCACTCAGAGCTCTCCAAAGGCCTTCTGCTGAAGGCAGTGCCTCCCCGAGAGCTTTGGAATATTCCAAACATTTGTCATTCAAAGTTTTGATTCTAATTGGAGGCAGGTGGAGAGCCACAGGGCCCAACTTTTAAAGACTATAATTTTCATTTGCTGTTGGGAAGGAGAGACAGTGAGAGTAAGAAAATAAAGCAATTAAAAGTTTTCTCAGTAGCAGTGAAGTGGAGGCCCTGAAGGTCGTGCAGCTTGCATCAGTTTGCAGTAACAGGGACACTCCTCTGGGAGCCCCAGCCCAAAGNGCAGTGAGGAAGTCGGAGTTTGCTTCAGCAGTTTACATCATGATGTCATGTTCCACTTCTGTTTGTTAGAAACTGTTCTCCTAGCCCAGGGGAGACTTTCTAAGTCTGCTCTCTGCCTCTCCATGAGTCATGGAGGTGCAGGCCCTGCTTTGGGGGGCACACGCCATACTCTAGCCCTCCACATCACTGTATGAGCCTGAAATCAGAACCTAGTGGTTGCATTACTGTGGCCCTTCCAAGCCTGTGTCCACTGCCTCGTCTGAAGTGTCCTTCTCTTTCCATATGCACAAAGTTACATACACTCCATTTGGCATAGGTCCCAAAAGGCCAGTCCTAGGAATTTCGGTATCTCACACCAATTAGTTGGTAGGAAATACATTTTTCCAGTTAAATCTGCTTATTCCCAATATTCCTTTAAAGTCTGATCCTCTTGTACAGAGTATTTCATGTTTCCCTATGTACCGTGAACTGGACAAAATCTGCCTCTAAGAAACTGGTTTCCTATAAACTTGAATATCTGCTTCTAAAGGTATTTTTCTGTAATAAAAGCTATTAAATTAGGGCTGGAGAGATGGCTTGGTGGTTAAGAGCACTGACTGCTCTCACAGAGGACCCGGGTTCAATTCCCATCATCCATGTGGCAGCGCACAGCTATCTGAAACTCCAGTACCTGGGGATCCGACACCCTCATACAGACGCACATGCAGACAAAATGCCAATGCACATAAAATAAAAATAAATAAATCATAAGAGAGCTATTAAGTTAGACTAAAAAAAACAGCCATGAATCATGTGTCTCCTTTTATTCTTCTGTGGGAAACATTGATATTACTGACATTTGTAATTGTGCTGCCTGCCACAGCTACTGGGACTCTGGTTGCCAGGACATGGCTCTGTAAACTGAGCAGGGCTAGAACAAGGACCGACACCTAGCTGTAGATTTTCTGTGGACAAAACACAACAGGATGTTTACTTTCAGGCCAGAATGTGCAGTTCTCTTACACTTTTCAGTGTCCAAGGGAGGACATATCTTCATGACACTTTGAAACCATGCTATAGAATGTTAACTTAGCAGAGAAGGGAAGTAAATTTAAAATACAGAAGGGGCTTCTCTTTGATCCATAAATTGAGGTGAGAGCAACAGTAGATACAGAAAAATTATGAAAACTAGGCTGTTTTCTGAGTCTTGCCAATAGTGGATGTGCAGGTGACAGATGTGTGTAGCCTCCATATTAAATAAATACTGTAAGTGTGACGATTCATTTACAGACTTGTCAGTTGAAGTTGAGGGCTGGGGATGTAGTTCAGTCGGTCGAGTGCTTGCTCAGCATGCACAAGGCCCTGAGTTTGATGTCGGACACTGCATTGCATTGACCAGGTACAGTGGTTCACGATCATAATCCCAACAACACTCAAACGTTCAGGCAAGAGATCCATAAGTTCAAGGTCACCCTCGGCTATACAGTGAGTTATGGGCCAGCTCCAGCTACACAAACCTTGTTGCAGTTTAAAGGACGAGTTGTTTGACTGATGATAGCCCAGGTTATTCGGAACTATATAGAGTAAATTCAGGCAACGCCTTCTTACAGTCCAGCCTGTCTCCAGTGAAACCCAGGTAAGTGGCTTCATTCTTTCTCGGGGTCAAAGTTTCCCAGAGAAAATGAAGTTTTAGAAGCACTATCCCAGCTTCCTTCCAGCTCTGTGTGTACTGACTATTCCTCTATAGAGAAAGACTCTGCTTGCTCTGGGTACATGAAACTGTAGGGCACCGTCTCAGCCCCCTACATTCGTTCTGGACCCCGGTGCAGTTACATATTCTCTCTCTCCGTTTGCCCCCTCCCCCTTCTTCTCTCTTTCTTCTGATAGTTTTGAGATTTTCTCTAGCCTGTTCAGTCCCACTCACCCCCCTATGTTTAAAGGGCCAGCCTAGCCCTCTTCTAAAAGCACAGTGGTGGGCACAGTGTTGCTCATCACCTCAGTGCACGAGCCCTAGCTACTCTTCATTTTGTCCCCAGTATCTGAAATAGGGTAAAAACATCTGCCGACTTGGGATGAGGAGGCAATGGTTGTTGGTTTTGCTTGTTTGTTTGTCTGTTTGTTTGTTTGGCCTGCTTTGAGTAATCCCTGTTATGAAGAACAAGAAGTAACATTTGGTAGGTGGCAAAAATAAATGAGCATCCAATGGTGAGGTAAGAACATTGTAAAACATTTTAACTACATTTAGCATTAATGGCAGAGTTGATATCAGCCGTTTATATAGAAAATACTTAGAATTAATTAACTATCTCACAGACATAGCATGTTCTGAGATTGAGGGATAAAATTAAATAGCAAAGACCTACAATCAGGTGATAAGGGTTGACTGAGGATAGCTCTGTAGTAAAGCGCCTGCCTAGCAGGCCCAAAGCCCTGGGCTAGCCCCCAGCACTGAAGAAAAAAAGAGAGCCTGTCTATTTAGTGAGAAGTAACAAGAGTGACTCACTGTGGCTGCTTCAGATATTCTCCTTTTACTTCTTTATCTTTGCTGTTTTCCCCCTGAAGTTGAGCTCGGTGTGCTGAGGTCTCCTTTTCTTCCCTCAGAACCCCATCGCCTAGAATCTGCATTCAGCAGCCTGCCTACCTCAGATGTCAGATCCGGAGGGCCAGAGCCAAGGCTGTGGGTTGATCAGACACCAAGCACCGTGTGAGTTTAGAAGCAGGGATTGCTGAGGCAACAGAGAAAGACAGACAATTAAAGGACAGGCAGGCAGGAAGTCCCTCCCTGGCTCGCATTTTTTTCACCAGCCAACACTCAGGAATTCTTTTTTCTAAATTCTTCTCTCGTGTATTACATTCCAACCGCAGTTTCCCCTCCCTCACTCTTCTCCCTCAGTCTCTCCCCCCCACTTTCCCTCTCCCTCAGATCTACCCTTCCTCCAGCTCCCCTCAGAAAAGAGCAGACCACCCAGGGACATCAACCATACACAGCATAATATAAGACCAGGTACTAACAAATCAAGGCTGGATGAGGCAACCCTGTAGGAGGAAATGAGTCCTGTAATTGGACAAAAGAGTCAGCAACCCCACCCCCACTGTTAGGAATCCGGCAAGAACACCAAGCTACTCAGCCATAATATGTATGCAGGGGACTCAGGTCAGACCCCTACAGGCTCCCTGATCTCTGTGAGCCCTCATGAGTCCTGGTCAATTGATTCTCTGGGCAGTGTTCTCCAGCTGTCCCTGACCCCTCTAGTTCCTTCCTCCCCTCCTCTGCAGGACTCCCTGAGCTCTGACTCATGTTTGGCTCTGGGACTCTTCATCTGCATCCATCAGTTGCTGGATGAAGTCTCTCTGGTCTCTTTGATGACGATTCTGCTAGGCTCCGGTCCCAGAACACTCTGCAGGCAGGACAAGCTGTAGATGGAAGGTTTTATGTCCCAATCCCTCCACTTGAGGCCTTGCCTGGTTACAGAAGATGGCCAGTTCAGGCTCCAGACACACAGGAATTTTTGACATAATATAACCAACCGCAAAAAGGTACTTCCGTGAGAAACATCATAAGCAAGACTGCTAAAACTAGCAATGGGCCAGGGCTGAAGTCCAGTGTATGTTTCCCAACATCTAAGCTTAGATGCAGATGAAGTTGCTTCAAGGGATGTGGGAGTATTGTCATGATTGAGAAATACAGAAGGGGGC
>LZPO01017498.1:0-12008 GCA_001675575.1 Neotoma lepida | reverse complement strand
AGGGGCCTCACTAATGGGGAGAAGCCTCACTAATGGACCCAGCACTGTGTACTGTATTTAATGATCTGTGTCTCAACAAAAGCGTCAAGAAGTAGATTTACCTTACAGTATGTATTAGTTAGGGTTTCTATTGCTGTGATCAAATCACGAGCAAAAGCAACTTGTGGAGGAAAGGGTTTATTTAACTTACACATCCCAGTCACAGTCCACTGAGGGAAGTCAGGGCAGAAACTCAAGGCAGCAACTGAGAGGTAGGAACTGAAGCAGCAACTGAGGAGGAACACTGCTTACTCCTCATGGCTTACTCTGTTTTCTTATACACCCCAGGACTTCCTAGGGTTAGCCCCACTCACAATGGGCCCATCCCACACCAATCATTAACCAAGAAAATGCCTCCCGGGTCTGCCTACAGGCTGATCTTGTGGAGGTATTTTCTCAGTTGAGGTTCCCTACTCTCAGGGGACTCTTAGCTTGTGTCAAATTGGAAGAAAAAAAAAACTAGTCAGTACATATTATGTCTCAAAACTTGCCAGAGATCTGCTCTGGCAGGGTTCAGGCCTCAAAGAGGAGATGTGGAGTCAAGAGGGAGGGAGGGTGCTGGCAGGATCCGAGGGTAAAAAAGATGGCAGCCCACTTGTTTATTGAAAAATAGAATGCACCTTTTATACTCTGTAGTTGTATATAGGATTATATGTGAGAAAGGGGCATGTGAGCTGGGTACGACTCATGATCAGGATTTAGGAAGCTAGCACTGACCATGACAAGTTAACAGGTATCAGTCATATGTTAATGAAAGGGCCACAAGTTCCTATTGCCAGAGATAAGTGTTTGTCTCCTTTTCTAGCAAGCAGGAACTTTCTTCAAGCCCCTGAGGGAGTGGGGACTTTTATCTAAATGCCTGACCTTAGGAAAANGACTTTCTTGAGGGGGCCAGACACTCCATTATAGAATATTGCAGTTTTTTATATGGTTTAGTTTATCCAAATAGCTAAAGCTTAAAGTGAGCCAAGACAAACCTAGACAAATATTACTGTGAACCTGGTAGACCTTAGGAATTTATAAATCTTGATTATCAAATATATCTTATTTATCAAGCCTATGTTACTTATCATTTTCTAGCAGCTTGTATGGGAGTAGGTAGAGTTATCATGCTACATGGTTTCAAGGTGGTGGGGATTTTTCCAAAAAATTATTTTGTTTAAACAGGGTGCCGTTTTATACATTTTTTTTCCTTCAAAGNCCACACAAAATTTCCCAAAGGGAAAGGCATAAGGAAACTCCCATAACACATAGTGATAATCATTAAAAATGAAAGTAAGAGGGTGCTGGAGAATTGTGATCTGCAATGTCAAAATGCTTGAACTTTGTCAAGCAGCAATGGTTGTCATGCAGTCCACACCAAAAACCTCAGGCAACTTCCAACATAAATGCTGTTTATAATTCAAAAGAAGTCACATACTGTTTCAAGAGACTATGGAAAGTGATCATTCCGACCTTTTAAGTCATGTGCAAACTGTGGAGGGGCCCAAAATAGNTTGACACACACAACTGCCATGACAGGTTAGGGGCCCACACACAGCTACCATGACGGGCTTACTGTCAGGCAACACCCAGATCCAGGAAAAGCCATAAGCTAACACCACACAGGGATCCACCCAGAGATGGGCCAGCATCTAAGGGGAAGTACCTGACATCCCAAACATTGCANTCATTAGATAAGATTAGGTAACATTGACAGATGTCCCTGAGCCTAGCACACATCTATTTCCCTCTTTTACAAAGATACCCCTAGATAAATGTCAGCCAATCAGGGTCCTGAACCCTGGAAATACCCTCACTCCAACCTCTGCTATGATCAAAACCCCATCCTGCCTGGACTTGGGCTCTCTGCTCTCACACTGCATCTGACAGATGGAGAGTCCAAGCTTGAGTTTGAATAAAGGCTCTTTGCTTTTACACATGGGATTCAGTCTCCATGGTGGTCTTTTGGGGGTNCCTGCAATCTGGGCATAACACAAACCATGGCATATTCCATTCCCAGGATTCAAGAAGGGCTGTTCTGACCAAATAATTAATAACTATGTATCTCCCTGGTGTAGGCCTACATAAGCCAGCAACCCAACTCAGATGTGCTGACTNAAATCTGGTACCCCATTTCTACTCATGAATATNTTCTTAATCAAAGATAAGCACATGGAAGAATACACATTGAATTAGTGGAATAATTTTCTCCTAGCCATTTGGTAATGTCCAAGAGGAGAAAAGATGCATTTTTTCCAGTTTCCTATGCACAACTGAAATATTATAAAGCATGAACTTTGCAGCTAAGAAAATGATGTTTAAAAACATAATGTGAGAAAATATATGTGTAACTGAACCCAGATATGCTATCTGCAGATAATAGTGATACTGGTCTTACAGAATCAGGTGGTCTTAAGTCAGCTCACAATCACACTTTGAGTGTGTGTCCCTCTTGCTTCCTGGTTTTGAGTACAGAAGCACTGAAGACATGATACTTTGTGTTGTCACACCACCTCAGTGGCAGCACTGAGGACACAGAAGGATGTTAGAGTAGACAAAAGTGCCCCTCCCCTGAAAATATAGAATTGGAACTACCATGTTATCTCACAATTGTGAGAGCCAAAGTTACATTTTAAGTTTTAATTACTATGCCTAAGAGATCCATGAAACAAAAAATGCCTCTGATCTTCAAGCCCCTCGTNCAAGGAAAGATAGTTCCTTAAACACTGGAAGCTATTGTTTATGGGAGATAACAAGTCACATGTTTTCACTCCCCTAAACAAGTTTATTTGACCCATCTGCACCACTAAAGCAGTAACTGTTTAGAAATAATATGGAATAATAGAAATAATAAAAATTTTGGCGTCCACACTCATATTTGAATGCTTAACATATATTTTTTACATTTTGTATGGGAAAGAATTTGGAACATTGAAGGGTTGCATCAGATCCTACATCCCACTCAACTCTNTCCTTGCAAATGAATATCATTCCACAGAATGGTCAGAGCCAGAATATGAATCTCTTAGCCCAGAGTCATAGCTCTTGGATCACACAAGCCTTCCCCAAATCCTGGAATCACCACCGCCTCAATCTCAGCTCCATATTCATTTCTTTGACCTGTTTAGGAAGAGGTCACAGCCCTCATTTCCTCATTCCTTCAAAACATACTTCCCCTTCACTCCTATCTTCTCCTTCCCCTCACTAAGGGAGAGACAGAGGCCAGNGAGGAAGGCCTGGGGAAGGAAGAGGAGCGTGCAAGAGGTGAACATTCAACCACAGATTCTCCTAAACAATGCCTCAGCATTTCTTCTCATGCTCAGTCTTGCTGACTCCAACAGGACTTGCCTCAGTCTTGCTGACACATATTTCTGCTTCTCCTACCTCTCAGGGCTGTCTTCCCTGCCCCCTGACTTCATTATGAAACAATGCCGGGCACCATGTGGGTGTGCATCCTCTGAAATTTTGCACATCTAGCTGTTGTAGCATTCTTGTAAGTGACAGACAACAGGTTGTATAAAGGTTCCTGTCAGAAGCATTTCCTTTGAGTAGCCCACAACTCTACTGTCATTTGTTGCCTGTAAAAAGTAACATTTGTTACTGTAAAAAGTAAGTCTGGGGCCAGGGTAGTTTTGATACTTTAGATAGCAGGTTATCTATTCTTTAAATTTGTGGGAGTTTTTCTTCCAGAATTTCCCTTTATACTCAAAAGATATTCAAATTTTATGTGTATGTATTCATTACTTATTTCCCAAAGTAAGGGTTTCTTTTCAATGCACATATTTAAAGTATTTTTCTACACTAAGAAAACGTGTAGTATTTTAGTACATATTCAGCTTCTTATTTTATCCCATTTATTATAACTTATACTTAAAGAACAACTTATTTCTTAGGCTGTATCATTAATCTGTGCTGCCATAGACCTTTCTGTCCTCTTCAATAGTGTAACTGAAGTACTCAGATTTACCCCCTCTTTATAAACTAGTTTCCCTGCGCAGTCAATTATCTTTTGTGTTTTCTGTAATGAATATTTTGTTTTTGCTATAATGGTTCTAATGTTCAAAGTTTTCTACTTTCATAAAGCGCATGTCCCAGCTCTTACTAGTATGTCACCTTACTTTCCATAATTGTTTACATCTCATTAAAGGCTAAAGAATCTAGAAACCTATTTGGGATGACAAAACATCTAAGTAAAATGTAAAACTCCCCCATTTTGGGAGTTTCTTCATGCTGACATTCCTTTTCTTATGCATCAATAGCTCACACATATAATGTTTATTCTTATTGTTCACTCAGTCTGAGTGTGTGTATGTTTGTGTATGTGTGCATACACGTGTGCATGTACATTCATTCATGTGCATCTGTGTGTGTGTGCTTACTTCATCATATTTACAAATGAAGGACGTTCTGATTAGCACTACTTCTGAAACTCTAGTTTCTAGAAGAAGTGTCTTTGCTGTAGCATAGTTACAGGTAAGTCCCAGCCATGTTTTTTTTACAAGTTCAACCTATGGAATACTTGGATATTTACAACTCATTTCTATTCTCCGAAGAAGATACAGTCACATTCAGTTTATTCTATACCCTTGACCAGTTATTAGTATCATCCTCAGAGAGATTTTATAGTGATTGCTTTCAAACAAGAGACAATGAAATGGGGATTTTTTTCAGGCTTATTAGCAAGGGTAGGTACAGGCACTTATTTCTGAAATTGAGTAGAGAGTGCCATTAAAGACATGACATTTTGAAACAATTACAGTAATACAGGAATACCACACAATCCTACAGGACAAGAAATTGTTGAAAGATCTAATTGCACTCTAAAAGAGATGTTTATAAAACAAAAGGGATATGAGGACTCCCAGAGATAGATTACATAATACTTTGCTAACCTTAAATTTTTAAAATGCTAATGAAGCAGGTATAACCACTGCTGAGAGGCATTGGACCATAGAAAAAACTGCTGAATTGAGTCAGCCTGTGTACTACAAAGATGTTTTGATGTCAGAGTGGAAATTAAGGAAGGTGTTATGTTGGAGCCAAAGTTATGCTTATGTTTCTCAGAGAAGTTGTAGATACCATCAAAATTAATAAAACTCAGACATGAGCAAGAGAAATCTCTTAGATGCCTTGGCTGCTGACATGGATAACACAACTCTGGGAAGAAAGAAAGCCTTTGAAGCAGACAGCTGGTCCTCTACAGAGGGACAGCTGAAGGAACTGAAGAAGGAGAAGCAATAGTTCGGCTGGCTAGGGAACCTTTGAATGCTACAACTTTGTTCCTTACTATGCCGTCTGCGGTAACTGTACAGGTAACGAGGACCAGTCATACTTACTGGACTTATGTTCTATTCCCAGTCCTCCCATTAACATAAGAGTAAATTGGGGCGATATAGATATTCCTGTCTTGGTCAATGAATCCTCTTGGCTACTTGGTCCTTATGACCACAGAGGACCTGCTAAGCCTGAGGAAGAGGGTAAGGAAATTATAAATTATACTGTTGGAGTGCAAGGAACCCCTATTTGTAATGAAACTCACTGTCTAAATATAACTTTTCAAATTTGGCTATCTATAGTTAATCATAATACTACCCAAGATTTTCATAATAAATTTTATATGCTTCATTCATCTGGTTTTAGAGGACAGGAGATTAATGCTACTAGTTCCATAAATCTGCCATTTTGTGAGACGTGGGTTACCAACAAGGAGTCCTACTGGGTACACTGGCAACCACGTAAAAGTGAGAAACCTCGAGCGCTTATTAATATCTCCCACAGAGACATCATTGATTGGGGCCCTTATGGCTTCCTTCAAGGAAAATAATCTCACTCAGAATTAAGATGGCAGCAGTATAGTTTGAATAGAACTGTGGAAATTAGCTCCATTGTTAATGAACCTATCTAATGGCATGGAGTAGGGATGTCACGTCCTATGTTGCAATTTAACAATTCAATTCATACTAATTTATAGAAATTGGCAAGTGCCTTATACTCTCTTAAAGTATGGAAATGAAAGTTAAACGTTAATGATGGTATGTATACTTTGTCCTTTAGATTAAAGCCACACCTTTGTAGCATGTGTACCATTACCTTATATATTATTGAAAGAGCCTATACAATGGCACCCTAATAAATATAGTATTACTTGTGAATGCTGTATTCTTCATACTTGTATTAATGCTAATGTATTATTGGATGTCACTTCTGAAAGTTTATGTATTCTTAGAGCAAGGCCAGCAATCTGGATACCAGTAAAGCTGTCGAGGCCATGACAAGATTCATTTGTGTTGATTCTAGTCCAGAAATTGCTGAGAGAATATTAAGAAGAACATGTCAGATGATTGGATTAATTATTGCTTGGTTATGGGAGTTATTGCATTGACTGCTGCTACTGCTACAACAGCTGGCTTGGCCCTTCATGAAGAAATTCAAACTGCTGAATTTGTTAGAGTTTGGCACCAGCATTCTGCAGAACTTTGGGCTTAACAGAATAAAATAGCTCGTGAGATAGTTAATGAAATAGCTGACTTGAGACAAGCTGTGTTACTTTCGGGAGAAAGAGACTTTGAAAGAACAAATTAAACTAAAATGTGATTGGAATATTACATCTTACTGTGTTAACAGTTAGTGAAACAAGTACTATTGGGGAAAGGCTAAATAAAATGCATTTGTTGAGTCACCCTAATTCTTCTCAAGTGATTTATGATTTACAACAAGCAATGAAGGAAACTTAAGAATCGTTATAGGCTGTAGCTATTACCCTTGGTTGCCCCCACCTCCAGAGGTAGAAGTTAAGTACCTATTGCTGAAGATACCATTTACTTCAGACCCAGTGCCCCAGCCAGCAGGGTCTTCAACGGAGACCCTAGAAGGGGGAATGGCGAATGAAAGGGACAAGAGACACGAAGAATGACAGAAAGACAGGATTCTGATCAAGCTGCAAAGTTTATTCTTTCACCAATTGATTATATAGCGGGAGCTTGTGCTTAAGGGCGTGGGTCAGGGCAATTAGGTTGCTAGGTAACCTGACTGCAAGATGTTTTCTCCGGAAGGTCAAGATAGCAGGTGTCCCTGACTGTCAAAAGATAAGGAAGTACCAAGCTGTTTTTGCTTAAGGCACTTTAAAAAATACTCAGGAAAACAGGAACTGAGGATTACCTGGGCTAAGATAGCCAATACAGGTTTTGGCTCTGGCAACCCAGGACTCAGAGGCCCAACTGAGCTGAATCTGACCTGAAAGCCTCATTCCTGAGGACTAGCTTTCATGGTACCAGAAAGACCATGCAAGCTTCAAAGGAGGGAAGCAACCAACAGTTCTACTTAGCTATGACACCTATGAACTGTAACAATGCTTAGCATGGCAGGGTAACCTAAGGATGCAGTAGTGGCACACATACCTTGGCAGTAACCAACAGCTCTCCAGTTGCATTTAGAACTCACTCAACAAGAGGTAAATTATGCATGGTACTGGAAACCTAGCCAACAACCCAAGTTGTAGTGAAGTTAGGGTTCTTGCAAGACTACAACTGCCACGTTACTAAACCAGCACAATCCCTAATTAATTCTAAATATTTGTCCTTATATCTACAGGTAAGTCCTCACCCCTCATCAAGGAAACATCTCTTTGAAACAGAAAGAGGTCATTACAGAAAACCAGAACTAGTCAAAATGCAGTTATAGAGCCAATTCCCTAGGGATGCATCCACAACACAACACCTGCAACTAAGGTTCAGGCATGATTGCAGAAAATGAGGCAAGAAGATTGTAAGAGCCAGAGGAACAGCAAGTTTACTGTGAGATTGTGTCTACTAGAAAGGTCAGAAGCTGTACCCATGAAGTCTCACCAGGCTGCCTAAACATAATCTAAAGAAGAATGACACCAATAGATATATAACATAGGTGGGGAGAAAATTCACAAGGTCTCCACCATAAACAAAGAACTACAGGTGACTAAGGGATGTTGAGAGTGGGGAAAAATAGTCTTCCTAAGGGAGACACAAACAATTGGTTATCCAGTACCGAATGGTCAGCCCTGAAAACATACATGCAAGCCTATTGTATTTACATATTTAGGAATGAGAGAGAGAGAGAGAGAGAGAGAGCAAGAGAAAGGCCATGAATTTGAAAGAGACTAGGGAAGGAGGTACATGAGAGGGTTGGAGGGAGGAAAGGGTAGGGGAAATGATGGAATTATACTATAATTTCAACTTTTATTTTAAAAAAGAAAATAAACCCATGCCACACTTGGGTGCAGTTACTGATTTGGGTCATGGGTTTTGCTCATGCATAAATTTATAGTATCTATTTTGGAAAATAACATTTACTGGATGTTCACTAAATATCTGGAAATAACTGATGAATGAACCTCAGTGATAAAAGAGTCATAAGCTACTTTAAGAAGATATTTCTTTACTTTTAACATAAAAATAAAATGCATAGTAAAGGTTGCTCATAAAATAAAATTTGGTTCCTATTTTATCATTTCAAACTTTTTAAAACCTGTGAAATTGTCTTTCTTCATTTGCACTGATATTTTAATAGTATATTACAATATTGTGGCTATTTGTAAGGTGTGATTATAATTTTGGTAACCTTCTTTACTTATGAAATAACATGGATTTTACATTCAATACATGGAGATGCTACCTCTTTTCTTTCTGTAGCTGAGATCAAACTCAAGACCTTTCACATGCTAGAGACAAGCTCAGTCACTGAACCACACACACCACACTGTCCTGTTTGGGGTTTGAATATAAATATTTATTTTGAACTTAATGAAGAGCAATGTCATACATCAAACCCTGGTATTAAATATCTAATGAAAATCCTTATTACAAATGTAAAATTGCCAGGAGTGCAATTCTCTAGTTGACCCTGTATCTATGACAGAATGAGCACATTCCTTACATATAAGACTCATTCTTTTTTTTCCTTAGTAATTTTTAATTTAATTAAAATATAATTACATCATTTCTCCCTTCCCTTTCCTCTCTCCAATCCCTCCTGTGTCCTCTCCCTTCAACCCCTCTCATGACTCCCCTACTTCCTCTCAAATTCATAGCTTCATTTTCTCTATCACGTGTACACACATACATATATAAATACAAACTACGGAGTCCATTTAGTGTTGCTTGTATGTACATGATTTCAGGGCTGACCAGCTACTATTGGATAGCCAGCTAGTGGCCTCATCCCTGGGAAGAGAAAGTCTCTCCCTCTCTCAGCAGTCACTAGTTGCCTGTGGTTCTTTGTCTAGAGGTGGAGCCTGGTAAGATTTCCTCCCTTCCATTTCAGTCCATCTATTAATTCTGTCATTGTTTTATCACTTTTCAGGTCTTGTTTAGTCAGCCATATTGTTCCAGTATGGTGAGTGTGACTTCGATGTAATTTCCAAGGGACCTGATCTCACTTCCTGAGGATAGCATTTTTCTCTCTCCTGGTCTCCAGTTACTAAGACTATGGGCCTGAAAGTTCCAAATAAGTTCATAAAGACTCTCGTCTCTAGTCTATATCTATTTCAGCAGGTTTCCAGTTAGCTGGCAGACACACTGAAGCAGCAGTTACAGACCACAACCTGCAGCACTGGACGCTGGGTTTCCCGGCTATGGAAACCAGCACAGACTCTTGTCTATGTGATGTGGACCAGTCCAGCCAAATGTAATTGTTCCCTGTCTCTACAGCTAGGTCAGATGACTAGATGCTTCTGATAAATGCCCCATTGCCCAAATTCCCTCCTTACCTTTGACTAGCCAGGGTCCTGACCACCTGCGCCCCATTTCAGCTTGAAGCAGCTATAGAAGAGCATCATCCCTGTCCCCCCTCCCCCCCAAAAACAGGCTAAAGGGCTAAGTCAAAGAAAAAACCCCTGGCATAGGGGACAAATTGGCTACCTAATGCCCATTGATATACCAGGAAACTGGACCCAATATTGACAACTGATATTTATTAAGTAAAATGGTTCTGTAATAGGATAAGACACTTGACCTTCTTTATGAAGAACCAAAGAGGTATTGTATGACCTTAAGAAATAATTATTTCTATATAAATCTTTCAGGATTATAATCTATCTGTACTCAAAGATCAGAACTACAACTTTAAAAATGGTAACAAGGCTTTAAAAATGGTAATAGATTCAGATACTGCTGCCAATGGCTTAAAAAATGTCTCTCCTGCCGGGCGATGGTGGCACACGCCTTTAATCCCAGCACTCGGGAGGCAGAGGCAGGTGGGTCTCTGTGAGTTCGAGGCCAGCCCGGGCTACCGAGTGAGTTCCAGGAAAGGCGCTGAAGCTACACAGAGAAACCCTGTCTCGAAAAACCAAAAAAAAAAAAAAAAAAAAAAAAAAAAAAGTCTCTCCTTACTCAAGGTCTATTGAGGCCTAGGAATGTAAGCCTCCTTGTCCTTGTTAAATTTATCTGTTCAGATTAACAAAAGCTAACTTAAAGATTTACACCTCTAGAAAATTTAAATAAATGATTGCATATGTTTGATAAACAAGATATATATCCTATGATGGAGTTTCTGGTCCCCCGAGAGGGTCTTTTTCTCAGAGTTGGGCTACACCCTGACTCACAAGCCCCTTTTCTCCAGTTCCCATTCAGCCCTGGGATCTTTCCCCTGTCACTCTTCTTTGCCTTCCCAGGAGAGAGTAAGTCCTAGCCTTATGGAAGCTGCTAAGATATTGGAGACTTAGAGAACACTAGCTGATAGTCAGCCATTCATACCTAATAGACAGGCAGCCCTCAAATGCTCAGAGATCTGCAAAATATGACAGTTTAAATGTTGATCAAAAAGCTTATTATATCAGACAAAGACTTCCAGAGCCTAACAATGACCCAAGGTCTCTGAAGAAGATTACGAGGCACCATAATGTCTCCACCTAGATGATGGCAATGCTGACCTCTGGGCAAGATGCTCCAATGTGACACCTGCTGCCAGGACCCAGCTCAGACTGTGGACAAACAACAGGACATCGGAGAATTGATTGCACCCCTTTTGCCTAGACAAATTAAGATCAGTCTTCCCTATGTCCTCTTCCAATGGAAAAACTCCCACCTTATGGACCTGGTGGCTGAAGACTGATGCTGTTCTGATACTTCTGCCTCCAATGATGTAGAGACCTGGGTATGGACAGGTCCCTGGAGACCTGGGTACGGATTCGAAAGCTGCTTGGTCTGTACTCAGATATGATTTATTCTTCTCAGATCTCTGATTCCATTTGATGACCAGGCTTTGGTTTAGCTGCCTTCTCAGCACTCTATATAAAATTCACAGATCCCCCTCTTCTAGGGCTACTACTAGTTCTAGACATAATTTACCCTGTTACCAGATCAGATAAACTCACAGAACGAATTTCAACATAACTTTTTACTATTAACTGCTCTCAGTATATCCTGGTTTGTTTATATGAAGATAGGAAAGCTGTCTCACTTCTGCTCACTTTGATGATGTTTAGGGAAACCTCCTTCCTCCTTCACTAACTCAACCACTTCCATTCAGTAAATCTCCTCTGGTTATAGATTTAAAGATATGTTTCATTGAGCTGAAGCCAGGAAATGTTCATACCTTTTAACCCAAAGCCTTTTGCTAAATTTATTCTAGCTGTCTTACAGATACCTGCAGGTTCCTGGGAAAAGTTCTGCTATTGTATCAAGAAATCTGGTCTGATAAAAACTTAACAGTCTCCAGAGCCCATTTTGACCCCACCCATTTTCGAGCATATTTTGCAGTTTCTCTCCTCCTGCCAGGGCCAAGGCCAACCCATAGAGAGTCCTCCAGATACACCAGCACCTGCACCAGCTCTGAGGTTGCCAACCACCAAACAAGGATGCACCCCCATCTCCAGAGAAACAGCAGATGTGATGGCTCCTGTACTCTTGATTTGTCATACCATTCCCCCAAGCTCCTGGAACATCACTACTGCAACCTGCATTCTCAGCTCCCTCAAGGAACAGAGAGATCTCCACGATGACAGCTAACTGAATGCT
>LZPO01017497.1:122878-137032 GCA_001675575.1 Neotoma lepida | reverse complement strand
ACCAGAGTATCTGGGAAAGTATGCCCTGCTCATGCTTTAGCAATTACAGAAGAAAGAAAGAGAAGGGAGTAGTTACACTTTATGAGTAAGGCCTTAGAAAAGAGGGCTGGCTGACTTCACAGCTACATGGCTGCAGCTTGACTTGCCCTGAACATGGGAAGGAAAAGCACGCCGTCTCAGTAAGGGAATAATTATGCCTCCCGTTTCTTTAGCATGACTGAAGGTGGCCCACTCTTCAGGTGACTGAGCGACTAGATTAACTCTTGAGGGAAGAGACCATGGCTGGTCTCCACCCAGAGAGAGATTCCATTCTTTTGACCAGAGGGAAATAGCTTTCCCTTAGGGTTCCTCAAGTGTCAGTACCAACATCACAAGTAAACAGAGATACCGCTTAAGGAACTTGTGGTGTGTCTATAAGACAGAATACTGTATAGAAGGGACCATTCTCTGTGGATTATGAAAATGTCTCAGATAAAAAGCTGATACAAAACAATATGTGCTTTCTTTAAAAAATACAAGGGAAATGCATGTTTATTGTAGAACAAGCCTACAATAGAATAAATCTACAATAGAAAGATATACCCAGAATTGGTCACTTTGGTTATTTTTAGAAATAGAAATTGATGTCTGTAAGACAGGGGAAGGGGGAAAACTTTCTTTATTGACTCCCTTTGAAGTTGCTACTTGTTAATGAACCTAAACTGAAAATAGGAACAAAATCCATGCTAAACACTTAAAACATATGCATGTACTACACAAGACCCAAGTGCACAATACTGTGAACATATACAGCTCACGCACATGAATAAAGACACAAGCAGTGGTGTGACTATGAAGATTGTTCTTCCCTGTCTTACAAAAGTCACCACTTACATGAGAACAGGGAATGGGTTAGTGAGAGTAGGATGTCTATTCAGACCAGCAGAAAGGGAATGGCTGGCTTTCCTGTCCAGAAGCAAGCAGGACAAACTTCAAATGAACACTACAGATGTCCCAAGTATGCAGGATCGTGTTTGAATGCCTTCAGTGATATAGATGTACCCCCCCACCCCCCCGCACCACCTCTCTTACTCTCTCTTACTCTCTCACACAGGAAATCTCTTTATTTGGGGTTGATGGTCTGTGCCTAGCATTTGTTTTACCCCCTCCCCCCTTCTCTTTCTTTCTTTCTTTGAGATAGTGTCTTGATAGCTCTGGCTGTCCTGGTATTATAGCCTGTGCTGGCCTTGAACTTCTGGCAATCCCCCTGCTTCAACCTTACAAGTGCTAGGACTGTAAGTGTGTATCACTATCTATGGCTTAGACCTTAGTGTTATAGAAAGAAAAATATACAACTTTCAACACAAGTCTAAATATTTTCACATGGAAAAAAATTGGAATTCTTCAGACAAATTTTAAGCAGACAGGATTCAGGTTGCGCTTTATGTGAACCTTTAACTTGTTTGAAGGCTGTTCTTTTTCATAGTGTGGGTAGAGAATAAGGGGTCATCAAGACCACTTTTCTGACGAGAAACAATGAAGATCGTAAGTGCAACTTGGTGGAGCAGAGGTTCTAACGGTCCCTTTTCCTGAATTAATGCAACTGAGTGTGGACAGAGAGACATCTTGCTGCTCATCACATGATACATCTTCTTTTGTATCCAGCCACCTTGGGGCTGCTGTTAAAGTGACCCTCTGTTGGCCAGGTGTGCCCTGGGACAGATGTGTTTCTTAATTCAGGCCAGATCGGAAGAGGCCTGTGGTCTTTTCAGGTCCATCTCCACACTCATCACATGGCCCAGAGTCATCAGCCTTCCCCAGAAAGAGTTGTTTGGCAAGGCTCCTCTAGCCAAAGGTTAAAGGACAGACAATCCCCTAGACACCTTCTCTGGGAACAGGTCTGTGGTCAGCCTGTCACTCTTGGACCTTGCTTAACCTCCAATTTCTGCCGCTCCCAGGTTTTGTGACTGTAGCCAAATCATTCTCCCATGATCACATATGGTCCTGTCTCAGTCCCTGGAGAGATGAGTTTTCTTCTTGGATTCTAGAATTGTTATTATTATTATTGTGCCTAGTGAGCAGCTTCAGGGATAGNGTAAGTCCGGATCCAAGACGTATGAAGCCCTTGGGTGGGTACCTTTGTTTCTCACGTGCACGAACNTCCCTAGGGAATGCTACAATGAGGACTTGAGCCACAAGCTCCGTGGCTCTTCCTCCTGAGCAGTAGGCCTTCATGAGAATCTCAGACAATCTTCTCTTGGGCGGCCCCTACTCTTTCTCATTCATTCTTTGGCAAGCCATTCGCGAGGCTCTGTGCGTGTGTGTTTTCTTTCTCTCCATCCTTTAATCTCCTACTTGNGNNNTTCATCGTGGCTGGTTTCCTTTGCCTTCCTTAGAGTTGAGAGTGCGTTTTAGATCTTGCACCACTAGGTGGCAGGTCCTCCCTTCATGCCTTTGCTCTCGCTCAACTTTCTCCTGCCCATNAACTTTGCCAAGCAGAACAGGCTTTGAAAGGAGACTTCTTGCATTTTTCCTTAAGTTGTTCCAAGAAACCAACAGGGACCACTAGGCAAGAGCCCTCCAGCTACAGTGAGATTAGTGCTGGTGTAGGTGATGCTGTCAGGCCAAACTGTACAAAAACACTTGGTGAACACTGTTCATCATTATTCCGTAAGGTCTGGACTGACTCTTAGCTATGCTCACATTCTAACACCTACAGCTACATAATAATTACCCGTGGCAATGATCACAGAGAAGTAGAGCCCTAGCTCTACTAGAAACTCCTTTCTACCCAAATGATTTAATTTTAAAACCAAAATAATCTCAATTCCAGTAGAAAGGTATTTCTTTCAATGAAATGTATTGATTAACAGCACCTCCGTCTGTCTTGGAAACTCTTCTGTNTTGGAGGCCAGGTGAACCCAAGTCACTGACACATACTCTATGAGATACTGTGTGATGAATGGATGTAAAAAGCTACTGCAATAGAACTTGCACAGTTGGACAAGCTCACAGCCCACNGTACAACCACGGTGTAGAGGTTGGTTTCCTGATCAGTGAGTGCCACGTCTCCTGAGCAACTTGAGGCAGAGCTCCTTTTGCAGCACGGGGTAGTTTCCTGAGACAATGAGCAGGGTGGAATAAAGCCTGTTTGGATGGCATCCTCTCTGACCCCAAGGAATGACCTTTTCCCTAACCTAGTGGACCCTTCTGCCACAGCTGAAGGACTTTCTGGCCCCAGAAGCCAGAGCACTGATTTTTTTTTTTAAGGGTCTGTACCTCCAGGTTTTTAAAGATTCTGTGGGTTTGGAAACAAAATTGCTTGCTGGGAGATTTAACTTTTAGACATGAGTTTGTTCCTCAGACTCAAGTCCAAGAATTTGAATGGGTGATTAACTTCACTGTTTTTGCTAGATAATGATTGGTTTGGATCAAAGTAGTGAGACTCCGTTTCCTGGGTGACTACAAGTATTTCTGAAGGCCATTACAAAAGAGGAGTTATAAAACACTGTGTGAAAGCCTGCACCACTGAATAAACAGCTTGCCAAGTGGACTACTTTGAAGACTGACACTAATGTGGATGTGTTAGATCTCATTATTATAAGGGCATGCCTGGAAGAATGCTTCAGCAAGCCTACCTTTTACAGCAGAATAAATAAATGCCACTCACCCCACACATAATTATAGGCTAGAACGAAATGAGGAAATAACCAAGCAGAAAAGAGAAACTAGTATAAACTGCAGATGCTGTAATAATACCNAAAACCACTGAAAGGCCTGCAGGGCCGACTCTGAGGCATTCCCTCTGGAAAATCACCCCACTGTCATTTACTTAAAAAACAATGAGAATATAATGTGTGACTGTATCAAATAGTTAAGAAAAAAATGAAACAATCTATTTTGTGAGATTTGCTTCAGCATAATGCTAGAGAGGCACAGGCTGGATGAAACTGGCCCAGAGCACTTACTGTTAAAATAACTGACAGGGACATTTATTGGTTCTGCTTATGCTTAAACTTTCCAATATAAGTTATTTAAAAAAGAGAAAAATAGTTACAGATATATATATGTATAAACTATATAGTTACAGATATATATATATAAAATATATATATTATATATAGTTTTTGAAAATAAGCAAACCCTATGATTACATGGATGCTGAAAATAAAATGTATTTTTCTCTAACCCTCTCAATATTTATACTATCAACTTAGATAATGATTTTTAATAGAAAGGAATTAGTCTGCAAGATTCCATGTCAGTTGATGATACTTGGCAATAACAGGAAAACACTGCNAATTTTGAAGTAAGTAACCATGTGTTGGGAAGCCATTATCTCTGCAAACCATTTATATTAATATATTTTAGAGAATTTCAGCTATCATCCAATCTTTAATAGCAAGAGAGTGTATTTGGAAGGGTCCATGTATTGTAAGCTTGCCTTTAGAACCAAATATAAATACGTAATCTACACATGTGGATTTCCTTGACATTTTATACTGGGTGCCATTTCAAGCAGGATGATTAAACACAGATAGCTCTAAGCTTGTTACATGGCATTCAGTCAACTTCTCATTGCTAGATAAAGCTGCCAAGCAGCCATTGAGGAGATGACTTCCAGAGTTTCAGTTATAGAGTCTCCCAGACTCTCTTCTCTTGAAGAGCAGCAACATGGAGACACTGTCAGACACCCAGAGCACAGGGCCCCACCGAGACCACATTTGGTCTTGGTTTCATTAGCCACATGAAATCAGTTAGATGAGGCAGGGCATATGCCAGGCTTTTGAAAGTGTGGAGTCATGTGTGAGCTTCCAAGCTACCTTTTCTCAACTCAGCCAAATGGTAGCACTTCCACTTGCTCATCCTTAATTACCTCAGCAACTTTCCTGAAATAAATTTCAGTTAGGAAAACATTAAGTGAAATGGGGATGGGAGGGACTTGAAATGCAAAGCTATCTTGTGCTCCAGAAGAAACACAAGTCCTTAAAGTCTATAGGTGTGTGATGTAACTAATATCCTTCATAATCAGGCTCAGCTGGGCTCAACCCTGACTCCCATGTCTGCTGGTTGTGTTCTTGGGCAGTTTACTTACTGGCTTCTCTACCTAAACTCTACCTACTTGAAAATGACCGTGTCAAATATATGATGAGGAGTGAGCACCACCAGAGCTAGCCTTCTGGAGGGAGCTCACTTAATCTTGGTAAACTCTATTGGTGACCACAATCTTCCAATGACACCACTCGGGCAATTAGTGCCCTGTTTGAAGNTCAGGTCAGGATCTGAACTTAGGTGGTCAGAATTCAAAGTTCACATGCATGGCCACTCCGCACAACCCTGCATAGAATCTCACAAGACTGTACTCCTACCTTTGTAAGCCTCCAGGTAATTGCTTTACAGATGGAGGACTCAAGCATACAAACAGAGAACCTCTGCCATAAAGGCGACTAGTGTCTTTCCTGGTGTTTATTTTTTAAAGAGCTAGTAAAGAGTAACTACTTTTAGATTCAATGACAAGTGAAAATATACAATTTTTGAAAAAGCTGGAATATTTCATTTGAACTCAGATTTTCCCAAAATAGATATTTTATGAAAAAAAATCACTTATGAGCAAGATAAAATGACATTATCTCTTTCCAACAGTGATTGATGCCATGAAACATCCTCTGCTCAAAGTACNTTTTAAATGATCTGGGTAAATAATAGGATGTTTTGGAGAAAAACATGGTGAAGCTAAGAAAACCGAACCATGCCTTTTATGGAGATATGTGTATTAGTTCTGTATTACTAAACAGGGTTTAAAATGAGTAGAATGACGGTGCTATAGGCAAGCAGCAAATGAAAAGACACATAGGTTCTAAAAAGCATGAGGAGTTTACTCAGATGGCAGCCGACCACAAGTCAAAGAGCATCCCCCAGTAAAAACTCTAGCTACGGAGTCACAGGACCAAAGAAGTGGGATGTAATACAACGCTTAGCTTGAATGATCAACCAATAATAAAATGCTCTGGCACACTGAACCATATGAAAAGCCATTTAGCTATGATAGGTACCAGAATGTATGGAGCTCCATGCAATGGGCATTGGTAGATGGTGCCACTTGTCACACGAATCATGCATTAGGTATTATGAGATTTACTAAAAACTCTTATCAAANATCCACTTTACTGAAATAAATTCTAGGTAGGTTGAAAACTTATTTTGTGACTGGACTCCAATGAACAGTGGAAATATAACTTAATCTCAAAGTANATGTAATCCAGATAAATAGAAAAAAGCCNCAATATTCTNAAAAAAAAGCTTTAAAGGAATCATAATTTCTTAAATTTTATTTGCTACCAAACCATGACAACTCATACAAATAACAAAATACANTAAATTACCCTAGATAAAACTGTAAATACATGGCCAAAAGGATTTTAAAGTAAAACAAAACAAAAACCCAGAAACTTCCCATAGTAGTGAAATTGAACTCATAATATGCTATCTTTAATAAATCTAAAATGATGCTAAACTCGGGATGCATGATGGGAAATTCATGAAGAATCAATAAAAAGTTTAAAAAAAAAACCTAAAGTGAATTTTGCTGCGTGTACTGCTAAGTTGCGGGTAGAATAGTTCTAGAATATTTGTGCTGTGCATTTAAAGGTCTTCATTTTACAGCCTCTGAAGAGACATTAAAATAATAAACAATGCAAAAGGAAACNTGTACTGCATGGGCATGGTCCAGCATTATCTGTTCCAAGGCTCAGGCAGAAGGGGGCAGTGCTGAGCAAAAAAACATAAGCTTTCAGAGCTATAGCTGAGGGTCCAAGGAGGTTTTCCTCTCAGGCACTTTGGAATCAATCCCTACAGATTATAGATAAATAACATAAGACTCTAGCAATCTTTCACGTTTTAGAATATGTTTAGGAAGGCTTTTTGATAGAAAAACCAAAGATATTTAACAGAGGTTAAGAAATANACTCTACAGAGCATCATCACCCAACACCTGTGAGGATGGCTTCCCATGAGACCAGGAGGCTGGTTTAGCAAAGCGATACAACAGAACCTTTCAAAGAGATCAAAGTACCATGTAGCTTACCATTCATCAGGCGAGCACCCATAATCCTCAGGTTCGGGGACATGGCTTCAAGGGCAGGGACAGAAAGAGAGGGAAAAAATAATCATAGAAAGGCTGGAAACATAAAACCATGAGTAAGGGAAGTGCTGAGAGGCGGGTTTCTAGAGAGTTAATAAAATGAACTTTTAGTTGGATCTGGAAGAATGGCAGTTAGTACAGTGAGCAGAACATGAGGATTTATGGTAACCAGGTAGACTTACAAAGGTACTCCGTATCCCAGAATTGATTGATGCACAGAAGCCAAAATTTAGTAATAAATATGTTTAAGTTTAGCTGTTTAAACATATGCTATAAAGCCAGTAGGAAGTCAATCATTTATATTTATAACCATAACNAAGTGTTTTAATGACACAAACATGCTAGTCAACTAGGGCACAATCACACAGGAAAAAAAATCTGGCAAATATTTTTCAGGGAACTTTGACTGCCTTGAGACAATAACTTCCTAAGAGGGCACATGAAAGTACAAGTTAATTGTTAATTGTATTTGTCTGATTAAATGGAACCACTGACATTCAAAATGGTCTACTCATCAAATAATTTTTAATCTTGAAAGATGTTTTCATCAATACTTTAATTTTACCCACAAGCCCATTGAACCATGGGGAAAGATTTCTTGATATAGTTCATTTCAACTTTCATATGACACCTAAAATACACATTAGAGTAGATTTTCTTTTTTCCCAATTCTTTCATTATACAATAAGTCATTATCCCTTTAAATTAGACTTACTATATACAGGTAGAGTTCAAAATGCAGAGATGGTTCTTGATAAGTACAATCAGCTGCTGGAAACTTAAAGAATTCATTAGCTCCCTAAATGCCTACCCACTTTTAACCTAGTCATGACAGGGTCTTCTACTTCCCAAACATTAAGTTTCCTCCAGGGGCAATGTCCCGTCTATTATAGCAGTCACAATGAAAGGGATCCCTTTGCTTTCCTGTCAAAGGCTTGTGTTTATTGTTTAAGAGGAAGGAAGGACTCACACCGCCCATCTTGGGCTAGATTCCCAGGAAAGGTGCTGGCCTGTGGCAATGCACTGTGGAAATGGGCTGTAGCACTAAGGTCAATCACTTGTGATTAACCTCAAGGTTTGGGNTCCAGTTCCTGCACTGTCCAGGGGAGCGCTGGTAACTGTCTAAGCTGCAAACACTGAAAGAAAGTCCTGACAGCTTGCATTGGTATTGTGGCCCACTCATGGAGAAGGTCCTGATAGCTTGAACTGGTATTGTGCCACACTCATGGAGAAGGTCCTGACAGCTTGCATTGGTATTGTGCCACTGCTCGTGGTTTCACACCAGCTCTGGAGCTAGTGCTTCNTAAGTCACGAGGCTTCCCAGCCCCAGAACACAAGGGCTATGGTNCCTGCCCCTGAGTCTGGTGCAGCCCTTGAGAAGCTAAGTGCCATCCAGCAGGTGGCTTGTTTGTATGAGTTGCCATGAAGACATACCAGTGTGGTCATCTCTGCTCAGGGAGTTCTTCCCTTAAATTCATTCTCAGATTTGGGTTAAGGATCATTCTGTCAGAAGCATCCCTTGACTGCCCTCATTACACTACCCTATGCCATGTGCGGTTCACACCACTTACTCCACATTAGGACTATTGTACTATAATTAGTTAATACCTATTGGCCGCAGTTAGACTGTGAACTCTGTGTGGGGACCATGTAAACTCTGGGTTATTATTAGGTTCCTACTACCTAAAAAGGAGCCACCTACAGAAGGAGGCAGATCAACATTTGTGGTAGGTAAATGAAAGGTCATGGTCGGTCATCAGACACATGAGCTGGCTATAATCTAGTCCTTGGGACTAGGTGTATAACAGTGGAGATTTTCCTGGTGAATCTCTCCTCAGGGTTGTAGAATTAGCTGATCTCCTATCAAACATGCTTCTAAACAAAACCTACCAAGTAAACAATTCACATACTAAAGTTGGTACAAACAGATTGTTTCCAAGACTCTTCATCTGTTTTACCGAAAGGGAAAGGGTAAAGGATCTAACACTAATCAAATGTCTGGTCCCCNAAGCAAAAATAAATCAACAATAACAAAAATAATTGTTCAGGTTGCTTAACACACGTTTTTTTTAGCCCCAGAGATGGTATTGACTAAATTGCTGACAGGTATAGGATATAAGGAAAACTCTTCAATCNTCACAGCCTGAGAGCTCCNGTCACTGAACATAGGAGTTCTCATATTTAACACGGTTACAGTATAAATGGGAACCTGTGTTCCCATTTATGTGTAGGATCCTGTAACCCATNAATGCTCAGAGGAAAGCGCATAGTAAGGCAGATGACTGGGACTGACTCTCCTTGGTGTTTCAGCTGTGGAATCAGGTAACAAGGCTACNCTCACNCCTGATACAAACGTGGTGAGTAACAGTCAGTTTCTCCAAATCCTTCGTACATCAACAACCCTCTACAATGCTGACACTCCAAGAATCTATTAGGATAAGTGAGACTGGAACTTTATTTAANAAGGGAGAGGAATGGATCTGGGAGGCNTTNGGGTNGGGGNGGATATGATCAAAATATATTGAAATTCTCAAGGAATTAATATATGAATTTATATACACATAAAAACACGTCGAGGGCTATGGGTACTAACACAAATGTACAAACTCTATGTGATGCTTGGAAGTAGCTTAACTAGCTGAAGCATGGCTTTCAGAATTCTTGAAAACATGAAGCCACCCCTAAACAGGAGCCACTTCTATTATGTTGTTGAATTCTGCAAACAAAGGGACTTCTTATTACTATGTTAGAACTTCCTATCTTGAAAGGGACCTAGGGGTTTATTTTATTAAATTTTATTAAGTTTTGCAGAGTTAAGAATATCTGAAAGGGAACTGTCTAAGGTCACAGGAGGGAATCGAAGACATGGCTCTAGAATTCATACTTTATTGCTTCATCTCATTCTTAAAAAATGTTCTCACGAGGATTCATCTCATTGACCATCTAACTGACAGGACTGGCTCTTGGCTCAAAGCCACCCTTTCCTCCCACACTTGTGCACTGGGAAGTTATCGACAGGCATGGGAAGAGCTCTCCTTCTGTACCTATGGCCAGGGGTGATGAAGACTCTGTTCTGAGCATAAGAAAAACCCACAAAGAATAGCGCTTCCATCTNTGGCCTAACCATGTGTAGAATGTGTAAGTACTTGATGGCAAAGAACATGACCAGGATTCTCCTGCTCTAGGAACAATTCTGCGGAGAATGGGGGACAGCTACTTTGTCTGAGACCTATCAGGCTTCAGATAAAGAGAAAAAAGAAAAAGGCAAACTGGAAACCAGTATTATTTTCAAATCAAAAGCCTGCCTCTACGGTGTAGAAAAGCCATCCAATCACTGTATCCACAGGTTGAAGTCATTTTGAGTCAAACTCTCTCTTGTCCTCAAGAACAAGCATATCGGTCCCTGCTCCTGTTTGCAGACATTGTACATAGGAATAATAATAAATTTAGTTTAAAATAGTTTCAAAATTGAACACTGCTTTTCCACTGACTTGCTGCTTAATGAAAACAGTCGGTGCAAGCCAGAAACATCCAAAGCAAGGAAGTGTGATTAAGACATCAATATTTCCTTGCCGAGGTAAGGATAGTTGTGAAATTTGCTGATAAGGCTAGTGCCACTCAACCAGAAGGAGGGTGTCTGTGAATGGTTTAGGTAAGCATACATATAATAAGGAATAAATTAAACATTATCACTTATGTTCTCCAGAGTGAAGATGTTTATGTCCACACCTCCCTTCCATCACCAGAATTTTAATTGTTCTGTAAAGAAGAGACGTGATAAAAAAAAAAAAGAGTAATTGTCAAAGCAGTGGAGGATGATTTAACTTAAAAACAGACCAAGGCTTCCCTGCAGCTTCTTCCCACATCTACACCGCACTCTGACTTCAGGGTAGAGCAAAGGGAAAGGGTTTGTCTTTATCTCTAGGCACAGATGGAGACCTTACAAAGTCCTAAACACTGAGAGACCTGCCAGTCAGTCTCCACCCCATAGCATCCCCCAAGGAAAGCAAGACCAACTGTAAAATACACCATCAATCCACCTCAAAGTAAAAAGAACTGCTTTTTAGATTAAAAAAACAAAACAAAAAACCAAAAACCAAAACTCAAGTCCTCCTTGCACAAGCATTTCCAAATATTCCAAACTGATGGCATCAACGAAACGTGTATTTCACACCCCAGTAAAGGGGAGACACTCACCCGTAAGCCACGCCCGCGATGGTACACTTCTTGAACTGCATCACATTACATGTCAGGGTCCCAGTTTTGTCAGAAAATATGTATTTAACCTACAAACCAGTTGAAAATCCTAATGAATATTTCAGGGTTTTTAAATGTCTGTCTGGGTGTCTTATGCATATCAGGCAAGTGCCCACCTATGAGCTATATCCATCCTGCTCAGAAATGTTTTACAGAGGGAAGAAAATGTACTTAAATTACAATTTCTTTAAAAGTCAACTTTGTTCTACTGTGGGGTATAATGACTGCTAAAACTGCTTTTAGTACATTCTTTAAGGAGCAATTCAGCTCTTTCAGTATTTTAGTGACAAATTATTTTATATATGGGTATTAATGTGTATTAGNAAAACTAGAGAGAAATCTGCTTCAGGATAATCTGAATTTCTATGGAAAGTTTCACTGCTGTTTTCAAACATACACAGTACTAAGACCTAACCAGTATTCCTCAATATAACAAGAAATCCTAGGGCTGGCAACAGCTTGTGCAGTTAACTTAGGACACCATCTAAATTGATAAGGAACAGCATAATCTGTTCTAAATGCAATTTGAATAGTATGCATTGGAAAGCGGAGGANGAGCAAACAGGTAGCACCNATAAATGGACTACAAATATACATATGTAGTCACATGTCACCTAAGGATGCTTTAATTANTGAGGATACACGTATGATGTGGATACCACTTGCCTAGTGANGTCATAGCTGTTAGCACGTGGAAGTGCATTTTATGATGTTTACATAATGANGACATCACCTGCCAATGCACTGTTCAGAACAATCCTTGGTAAGTGATGTAAGGCTGTTNATATTAATGAAGTATGAGTTATAAATCTAATCCAAATTCCTGTTTGACTAGACTCATACAACTTGAACTTCTCCTTCCTTCTGGATGAAAGTCATGAACAATTCTATTACAATTCCTATAACTCAGAAACAGCCAATAGTTTATAGCTAACCAGACCTCCTACTAAGAAAAACACCTAGCCTTACATAAGATCTCACCTTGACAGAAAAATGTGCATTAGTGTTTGACAACTCCACTACTAAATATGAACACTGTATGTCAGGCACTAACAAATACATTTATGGGGATTATTCAAACAATNGAAAATGAGGAGATGCTACTTCATCTGAAGTCACCACGTAAGGCAGAAATGATACCAAATCTCACTTCTGATCGAACTATGTAAGAGCTTACCTGGCCAAGCTCCTCATTCAGATTAGATGTCCGCGCCATTGCAGCAGTGTCTGTGGGCTCATAGTGCATGTCAAGGTCCTACAAATGAGTAAGTGACATTCTTGAATACAAGGTTCTGGGGATTGGTTCAGCAAAAGAAATCACTCTGTGTTTTCATGTTTCACAAGTCACCATTTGACTGCTGAGCTCTGTGTAACTATGCTACTTCTTTGCTATCTCTACATGATTCTCTGTGGCCGTCCTGAAAAGTATTCAGTGGGGGAGTGATTCTCGTTCTTTAGAACAGGAGAGTATGGTAGTGAGAGCTTGTCTGTGGAGNCAGGTAGTACGTTTCCTTCCATTCTTCATTCTCAATAAATGCAACCTCCTGTCGGGGTTAAGGTATGCAATACACATGAAGTGCATCCTTGAGTGATGTGAGGTAACTGTTGAGTGATGTTTGCTAGAAAGGCAGCTAATGTTTTCATATTGTTAGCTCTTCAAGCACAGTTATCTAAGAGACTACATCTGGTTGAACTTCCCAGGCTGAGTTTCTTTTATTACAGATACTTGACAGTCAACCAAAAATAGGTGTAATTTCATATTTCTTCGAACTTGCCTTGCACCCAGTGACCATGAGGTCTGACCCCATTACCTAATAGNTTTTATAGTAGAATATTGTATTAACAAGTCAGGGCTGTGTTTGTTGGGTTTCACATCTCTCNTGTCTCTNNTTCTNGATTAGGCTTTGAGTTTACAGGCCATGTTGGAAGACAGACATTTGCCAAGTGAGTTGGGTTGAGAGAGAAGAGAGGGCTCGTGCACAGATCAATCCGGAAACCAATATGAAATGAATAGTAGCTAGAGGAGAGGAGGGTGTCTGAGTCAGGAAGGACAGGCGTGACAGAAGAGCAGGTGTGATAGGACAGCCGAAGTTAAACATGTTCAAAGCTATCNTTCAGAAATCCATNCTGTATAACAGAACAACTGACTAGAACCAGAATCCATGGGACAGTTACTGACCTCATTTCCACAAGGAGGAAGCTGGCTTGTCNGGGCTGTCCCANAGTCTCTGCTAGTTGAGAGGGGGCTTACAAAGCAACAGCCTGNNGGGCTTACTCAACATTACCATTATGTAACTTTTTNAAACTAATTCTACTTTTTGAAAATCCACATAAAAATAAGGACTTGAGTAGCCATTTGACNTCACGGTGCATTTACCTTATTATTTATGTGAATGAGAGCCCTTCATTAACTTCAATTTATCTGTACATATGGCTCAATTCTTCAGNACATATTCCCTGTGTGAAGTGAACTATGCCTGCTGCTCTTTTCAAATCCCTAAATTACACTGATCTTTTACCAAACCCAAGAAAGAGGNTGACATTTTAGCAAGATCACTCAGCANGAGAAGACAATGAACAGNTGCAAACGTGTCTTTGGTTATATTTTTAAACTCCCAATATTGTTCATATCAAAAGCTTTAAGGTAAGTTNGGAACATAAAAAGTAAAATCAAAATCTCTCAAAAAATTCAACTTTTTGGCAAATTATACCTGAATATANAATTTACACAAATTCATTAATTTTAGCTAAAACTGAAAAAANNNAAANNAANNTTT
>LZPO01017497.1:15922-30033 GCA_001675575.1 Neotoma lepida | reverse complement strand
AAAAAAAAAAGCCCAAATAAAGCAATATGAGAAAAAAAACCTACAAAAACAACATTGAGTTTGTTTTATGTTGATTATCCGCTACTGGCACAGGGTCTGCCCTTAAGTGTGGTTTATATATATACCCAGTGAGACTCCACTGAAGAAAATAATTTTTACTTTGCAAGTTGTTGTCAATTGAAGATAGCTTCTTATTTAGGGTTGAGAGCTTGTATCCACTTCCTCCTCTCAGTGCTGGGACCCCCCCCCCTTGAACCTGTGCAGGCCCTGTGCATGCTGCCACAGTTGCTCTGGGTTCATATGTGTGTCAGTTCTGGTGTGTCTGGAAGACATTGTTTCCTTGGTGTCTTCCATCCTCTCTGGCTCTTACAATCTTTCTGCCTCCTCTTCCGGATAGCTCCCTGAACCCTGAGGGGAGGNGTTCTCACTTTCTACACATTGTCCAGTTGTGGGTCTCTGTATCAGTTTCTGCCTAATGCAAGAGGTAGCTTCTCTGATGATGGCAGAGTGAGGCTCTGTACAGNAGAATGTCTTTAGAAATCATTTTATTGCTCTGGTCCTTTGGTATTTTACAAGAGTATTTGGTTTTTCTCTAGGCCCATATCCTATCTAGTCTCTGGTTCTTAGCCACCTGAGCAGTGTCAGACATGGGTTTCCTTATTGGTGGCTGTTTTTGCTCTTTTGGGGGGCCCACCACCCAGCTCCCAAATAAATCACACATGAAGGCTTATTCTTAAATATAAATGCCTGACCTTGGCTTGGCTTGTTTCTTGCCAGCTTTCCTTAAATTATCCCATCTATCTTTGGCCTCAGGGCTTTTATCTTTCTCTATACTGTATACCTTTTCTTACCTTCTTACTCCATGTCTGGCTGTGTAGCTGGGTGTCTGGGTGGCTGGATGGCTGGGTAGATGGGTGGCTAGGTGGCTGAGTGGCTGTGTGGCTGTGTAGCTGGGTGGCTGGATGACTGGCCCCTGAAGTCCTCCTCCTTCCCCTCTCATTCCTTGATCTTTCTTCTTTCTTCTATTTATTCTCTCTGCCTGCCAGCCCCACCTATCCTTTCTCCTGCCATGCTATTGGCTGTTCAGCTCTTTATTAGACCATCAGGTGTTTTAGACAAGCAAAGTAACACAGCTTCACAGAGTTAAACAAATGCAACACATCTTTGTATCATTAAAAAAATGTTCCACAGCATAAGTGAATGTAACACATCTTAAAATAACATTCTACAACATTTCCTCTCATGGAGTAGGACTTAATCCAATGAGTTGGTGGTCAGTTACTTCCACAACATTCATGCCACTATTGCACCAGTGTATCATGCAGCAGGTCACTGTTGTAGATTGCAGGATTTGTAGCTGGGTTGATGTTTATCTTTCTCCTCTGGTAGCGTGCAGAGTACCTTTCAGTACCATGAACACTTGTCAGTAGAGGTGAAGGCTCTAATTAGGTACCAGTTTGATTTTTCCACCTTCAGTGAGATACATAATTGTCATGTGCAGTAGCCTTACCACAAGTTTGTGAAGAGCAACCAACAGCTTTGGCAGTAGCCTGAGTTGTTTGGGATTTTCTATGGGGCCCCTTTGGCCATCTGTTGTCCTAGTTTTGTAACCTTGTATGGAAGGGATGTGGAAGAAGCCCCAATTCCCATTACTTCCTATCCCCTCAACTCCCCAAACACAACTATTAATCAAATAAATAGGGGAAATGCAGCTCACTGAGAGTTCAGGAGGTTACTGAAAGGGGAATCGTATAGGATGGAAAAAGGGAGAAGTTTCTCTTACATTTACAACATTTATGAAAACTTTCTGAAGACATGGATGTCTTCTTGATTGTAATATGGAAAGCTCATTGATGCATGAGATCAAAACCATTAAATTTAGCAAAATTAATATTATTTTCTTAATATTGTTACATATCTAACTCCAGAAACTTTTGTAGTCCAGCTGAAGGTAAAATAGAGGAAAAAATTGTTTTTGAGACAGAGACAGGGTATCTATCACTTTGTCGTCCCAGGCTGCCCTTGAACTAATGGCACTCGTTTTGCCTCTGCATTCCAAGTGCTGGGATTACAGGCAAGAGCTACCTTGCCTGGCTAGAAAAACTCTTAATAGTGGCATAAGTAGGTGAGAGGAAATGTTTCACTGTGACCTATAGGACATCACTTCTAATTTTTCTCTGTAGAGTAGATAGTAGGAAAAAATCTACGGAGTTAAATACTAGTACTTCCTTTTGAATGTCCATTTCCATAACATGTTAGGTAATATGGTCAGGAAATGTGTGTGAGAAATACGATGCGGTTTGCAGTAGTCGCTAAGGAGAGGTACATTTACAGCAATCCCTATTCTGCCAAATTTCTCTTACAATTAATATTTCATCNCAATAATAAGAGAAGAGGACAAGCTCGCATTCTCTCCACTTTGTCTCAGATTGTTTTCTGGCATTAGCAAATAGAGAGGATAAATATGCATATACCATTAAACCATATATATATAGCCATTATCCCAGTACAATGTACTGGCAAGTGGGAGTTGGGATATGAATGAATCATTGCACTGGTCACCTTGAAGAAACCTGAAGTATTTGGCAGGCATTCAAAAGCTGCAGATTGAGTGAGTTAAGGGTAAAATCGATCCATCTTGCAGCTTTCTGTTCAAAAGACTGCCTCCTTTTGTTGCAGCCTTGAAGCCTGAACTCTCTTGTTTTGACACTGAGAAATGTTGAAAGTCCTGACGAATGCCCAATAAAATTCATCAGGCAAGGTCAAGGAGCCCTCCTCCTCCCATGCAGACAACAGGCAGTTTGCTCAGGCACACAGAGTGCAGCTAAAAGCAAGGCAGGCTGCTCACTCCTGGAGCTCTGCTCTTTCATGTCCTCACAGTCCATTCAACTGTCTGAGCATCTGGCTCCGGCAGCAGAGATACTGTGGTAGCCCGAGGGTGAGATTTTATTCTGTTCTCCGGGAACGGCCTTGCACTGAGAAAATTACAAGCTGCAGAATTGAATGAATTTTCCCATTGTGGGTTTTGTTAGACTGGGATTGGCTGAGGTGACACAAAACTGAAAGGAAGAGGAGACTGACCTCACAGAAGGAGATCATTCTTGATTTCCTCCATTACAACAGTGAAGGGCAGCAATCTCTCTGAGGGAATGAAGACTGTGGCCCCAGCCACAGTGGGTTTGAGAGTTTTATAGGACAGAAATGGGATTTTGAGGGTGGGGGTGGGGGTGGAAATTTCCGTCTGTAAATCTGTTTTCTGTGGTTTCGGCATAGTAAATGCTAGCAGATGTTCTTATCCATATGTTGGCTTCTTTGTCAGGAATGTCTCAACTCAGCGGTGGTTTTTTGCTGTAAGTCATTAAGTCTTCATTCTAAACCTTACGTNTTCCTAGATGCCACATCCCTGTGTCCATTCCTGTTGGCTCCCTCACTAACACAACCTAACCATCCAATACTGTGGCTCCACAAGACTAGGTAGCACTCTTCTGGCACTATCCTCCTTTCTGGCCTTTCTACTTTCAATCTTTTTGATCCTTCTTCTGGTTCTCAATATATCTAGGGGGAGGGGTAACTCCCCTAAGCTGTGCAAATACTCAGTGGCCCCTCTGTGTCTAATTCTGCTGTTACCCTTTGGTTCCTAAAAAGCCCTCACTAGTTTTTTCTTGACACCAATACCTTTTACCTAGCTAGTGGAACATCAAACTCATCCCTCTTCTTGCCACTCTGGACATTATTTCAGGACTTAGAATTGAAAGTGCTGAACAGAGGGCTACTTTGTGCCAAGTAACCTCTCTGCCTCATCAGCTTTCAGAAAACCTTAAAGAAATTTCATATCAGCTTGACATCCNTCAGGACCAACTTGATTCTTTGTCTGCCATGGTACTCCAAAACTGAAGAGGAATAAATCTCCCAACCCCTGCTAGCAGTGGAGTTCATGGCCTCCTCCAGGAACAATGCTGCTTCTATATCANTAAATCCAAACTGGTTTGAGATGAGCTCAAAGAGTCAGGAATGAGGCTAAAAAATAATTAACAAGCCTCAGAAAATCCCTGGAGGGTCACTGGTGTGAATTCCAAGCTGAAAGCCTGAAGAAGCTGGAGTCTGATGTCCACAGGGGATGACAGCAGCAGTAGACACCCCGGCTTAAGTAGAATTGAGCTTACATGTGCTAGGTGGACTTTCTCTTCTCTTTATTATTCTNCTGGGTCCCTGGCTTGCTGATGGTGCTGCCCGCAATCAAGAAAGGTCTTTGTCTCTCAGTTGCTCTTTCTTTCACATGTCAATCTTCTCCTGAAATGCGTTCACTGATTCACCCAGATGACTGTTTTTGCTAATTGAGACAGCTCTCTCTCTGGTTAAGTGGATAATTGACATTAGCCCTAACAAATCTATCTCAGTGTAAATGTATTTTTCCTAGACAGCTGAAAGCTCTGTCTTAAGCCTCAGATTTTGTTTTTGACTTTGAGAAGTGATGTAGCTTGGGTCTTAGGGATAGATAAACAGGTCTGTCCTTAAATACTATCACTTTGCAGCGTTTGTAATTGGGTGCATAACTTAACCTCTCTTATTTGCAGTTTTCTTACTTGTGAAGTAGAGATGATAGACCTTAGCCTACAGGATTATTGTGAGGACTAAGTAAATGACTTTGCTCATATATGCCGGCATATATATAACATATGTGTATACATAATTTAGAACAATTTAAAATCCAGTGTATAGAGGAGGTATTATTATTGCTATTATTAATTCAACCACATAATACAAATATTACTAATAATAGTGCAAGCCTTTGAAGAACATATTGAACATTTAATCCTCAGTTATTCAACTCAGTGTTACNGTTTGGATGTAAAATGTCTCTCACAGGCTCATGNGATGGAAGACTTGACACCCAGTTGATGGGTGCTATTTGGGGCAGTTATAGAACCTTTAAGAGGTGGGGTCCAGCTGAAGAAGTGGCTCTTTGGGGGAAAGGCTTTTAGGTTTATAGCCTGTTATAATGGGTTCCACCTGTGCTTTCTTGTCTGTGGAGATGAGGGCAAGCAGCCTCCAGCTGCTGCTGTTGCTGTCTTGAATCATCTTGCTGCCATGCCATCCCTGGCACAGTGNGTGGACTGTACCCTCAAGCTGTTCACAGAGATAGATAAGCTTCTTCTTATCAGATATGTCATCATAGTGATTAGAAGAGCAACTGACCCAGAGAATTGATGCCAAGAAGTGAGATTATTGCTGCTACTATGAAGATTCTGACAATGTTGTTAGTAGCCTTTGTNAGCCAGTTTACAGGAGGAATGTGGAGGAGTTGGGGCTATAAGGGGAGAATCCCTGGGATGCTAAAAGTGGTACTTAATGGGCCATTTTGGTGGGAGTTCTTCAGACCAGTATGAAATAGAAATGCAGACAATAAAGGCTGTGCATGTGAGGTTTCAGAAGAAAACAAGTACTCTTGTTAGGTATCCAGCTAGATTTAGTTTGTGTTATATCCTGACAAAAATCTACTTGTGTCCATTTCTGACTAGAAAATTTCAGGGGGTTTGAATTCAAATGTTAGGCACTAAGTTGTTTAGCAGAGGAAATTTCAAAGCGGCATAACATGTAGGCTATGGCATAGTTACTGCTCTCTGCTCTTTGATTTGCAGAGAGAGAGAGAGGGAGAGAAAGAGAGAGACAGAGACAGAGAGAGACAGAGAGACAAACAGAGAGAAACAGAGAGGGAGGGAGGGAAAGGGGAGGGAGGGAGGAAGAGGGGTAGGTGGGAGAGACAGAACAATGCGACAAATAGCAGTTTGGCAAGGAGATNAATGTACATGTGGTAAAATTGCAGACAGGGAGAACTAATTTGGTTCAAAATATAATTATGAAAGAAATTAGAATCATTAAGAAGACACACAAGCACTTGGGATTAGGAAAATAGGACAAGTTTCTTGAGGGCAAGACCCCACCCGTCAAAGCATCCAGAGTGTAACAATTCAGACTCATTTGAAAAAAAAAAAGGGTTTCTGAACAGAGAAAACATCCACGACATCCTGATGTAGCAGGACCACCGAGGGCAGTTTTTCTTTTCTCCCTAAATTCAGCCAGGCATGAATGCANAGGGACGGTTCAGCTGTGGCTCAAGTGGGGCAGATTACACCTAGAACAGGCAGCAGAACTTGGTATCAATGTCTATGTACTATTTGTTTTGCAGGCACTCAGGATGTGAAAGCATGGAAATCTGTACCAAGGTTTCAGAGAGCCATGCATGGCCGGGCAAAATGTAACAGTGCCCAGTTTTCTGCCCAGGCCTCATGAGGTGTNAGCTGTCAGATTTCGCTAGAGACCTCAGGATATTGGAGATTTCGGAAACATAGAATGTTTGCCAGGGAACTCTGTGAGTACCAAGTGGAGCCAGTCCAATATAAAGACCACGANTACTGCAGACAACACAGGTGGAAGGCAGAGCCACTCAGACCTATTGGAGTCCAGATAATGTCATCATGAGCTCCAAGTTCAGTGTTTGCTCTGCTGGATTTTGACTTCCTTTGGTCTACTCTTTACTTGCTATACCCTTTAGAATGGGAATATTTCATCTTTGTGCCATTATATTGGAGGCATGAAATAGATTTTTGATTTTACAAGTGCTTATGATTAAGAGAATGCCTTGAGTATCAGAAGAGATTTTGGACTTCAGATTTTTGAATAAGAACNAAGATTTCTGACCCATGTCTTGGAGGTTTGGGTTNTGTAGTTCTGAGGCAAAGGCTGAGGGTTTACATTGTAAGTNCTAGATGTTGCTGGTTCAAGCANCACACTGTGAGAATCTCTGTTATAATCTCTGGCACCCAAGTGGTGCCAGGCTATTTTAAATACTATTTTCTTTTTGTCTTTTTACTGTTTATTTGAAGCCAGCAATGTGCACTTTGCTGTCAACACTATAATATACACAGGTCGGTTAAAAAAAGACATGAAGTTGTGANATTATGGATTTTATGGGAGCAAATTTCAAATTAGAAGATACCTTCAGGTGTTGCTTAGTGCTCTGGTACTTTTAGCATTAGCAGACTAAAAGCACCAGAGCACAGTGAATTCTTTTTCCTGTGGTTACAGAGTAGATTTTTGCTTATAGTGCTGCCCCTCCTTAGTTCAACAGTNTCCAGGACAGGTAAATCATACTTCTGGGCTCACCAGATTGGAGAGATTGCTTACTCTACCAAATTTTAGATAGCTGGGTGCCGGGTGACACTTCTGTAGAAAACATGAAGTGGGCATGACCTTCACTCACTCAGGTCTTCATTCTTCATACTTTGTAGTCTACCTGCTTTGTAATCCTTAATATTTAGTTTCTATTATAAATCTATATTTTCTTTCTATACTGATTAACACTCTAACATGGATACCTTTTAGATGACTCAATGGCAGTCATATTCCAAGTCTGCTGTTTGTTTGTCTTTAGACTGTATAGCAAGGGAGGGAAAAATATTTGTTTAAACTCCTGCAAGTTGGATTTTCTATAATTTCTAACTAAGTCCATTTCTCATCACATCTCTTCATATAATCAGAATTCCAGAAGGTAGGAATATTCTGCCAGTTCTAGTCATTTGTTAGGATGACTAAAAAGTCTGGTAGGGAGAGTGTGGCTCAGGAGAACACAAAGAATGACCTTGGAATTTTGTGATTGNAACAGAACAATTTCAACTATATTTACAGTAGATAAAATTAAACGATAGCACAGATAACTCAGGTAGGCTTGTCTGAGTGTGACATATCACCCATCAGAATGCTGTAACCTAATAAATTCCAGACAGAGTGGGAAAGGGATAGTTAAAAGGGCATTTTGTAAACAATCATTAGCAATGATGATTCAGAATAGTCCATACAGATGATTTGCTTGCATTTAGTTATTGATCATGTCAAGGATGATTAGAGTTATCAGAAACCTGCCAGCTCTCTACTCCGTGGTTGTGTGGTAGTTTCAGCAGCTTCAGGTATTGCATTCTTTCTTATCAGTCAGGGCGAAAGGAAAAATCAAATATTTCTGTCCTGGATTTTTCTGAGAGAAAGAAAGCATTGCCCTAGTGCTTCAGCCTGCTTCTATGTCTTATCAGACAGGACTGAAACACATGATCANTCAAAATCAATCATTTGTTGAGAGGGAAAAAATAATTAGGACTTGTTTTAGCCAATCAGGAGTCACTTGCTAGGGATCAAAGTGGTCCCCTGCCCCTGACCATGGAATGGCTACTTTGATGATAGCTAATATAAACCAAGGTTCGATGGAGAGAGAGAGAGAGAGAGAGAGAGAGAGAGAGAGAGAGAGAGAGAGAGAGAGAGAGAGAGAGAGAGAGAGAGAGAGAGGAAAAGTGGAAATGGATGATGGGTGCAAGGATAGCAATAGATAACGTCTACCTGCCATCCAAATACTACTGGCCTTTTTGGCTTGATTCATGTCCAGGGATTTCTGGACCACTTAAGACAGTGGTTCTCAACCTTTTTGATACGGCGACCCTTTAATACAGTTCCTCAGGTTGTGGTGACCCCCAATCATAAAATTATTTTCATTGCTATTTCATAACTGTAATTTTGCTGCTGTTATGAATCATAATGTAAATTTTTTTTTGGATATAGAGGGTTGCTGAAGGGGTTGCAACCCACAGGTTGAGAAACATTGACTTAGGATATAGTCATCCTCAGATCTTGGATGTTCCGGTAACCTGACACATGGAAGCAAAAAATATTTTTCTTTGGGCAAGTTAATTAAATTGAAAAANTGATGTTCTTATATATCTTCATAGAGAGTTTCAGAGTTAGAATGACAGCCTGAGACCCAAAGCTACAGTTAGAGCAGTGTTGTGTTTAAAAAGTAGAAATTAAAATAACCCATACAGAAGATTTACTTTCACTTTATCTGTTAAATCACCTTAGGGTTTTAGAGAGTAATTCCAGATAACTAAGGTAAAGTACATCAGTAAGACTATTTTAAAAAATGAGAGACTTCGAGGAAGGAATGAGAAGAAAATGGGATGATATGGCTTTCTAGCCAATCANGAACTGGTGTGGAAGTTAGGATCCCAGAGTAACTAAGACAAATAACAAGTGTAGTTGTTATTTTTTCCTCTTTCAGGGGCCCGCCATCCAGCTCCCAAATAAATACATGGAGACTTACTCTTAGTCATGAATGCCCACCCTTCGGTTGGCTTGTTTCTAGCCAGCTTTTCTAACTTAAATTAAATTAGCCTGTTTCTCTTTAACTATGTTTTGCCCCCAGGCTTTTTTGCCTTTCTTGATTCTATNTATCTTTCTTCACTTCTTACTCTGTGGCTGGTTGTGTCACTCGCCCTGGCATCCCCCTCTCCTCCTTTTCTTACTCCTCTCTCTTCTCCTTCTATTTATTTTCTCTGCCTGGCAGCCCCACCTGTTTCTCTCTCTTTATTAGGCCTATCAGGTGTTTTAGACAGTCACAGTAACCAATAACACAGCTTTACGAGTTAAACTAATGCAACATAAAAGAACGCAACACATCTTTGCATCATTAAACAAATATTCTGCANCATAAAAAAATGTAATACATTTTAAACTAATATTCTGCAACAAACAAGTCTTGAGGAATTGCCTTCCTAGGCAACATTAGTCACTTTAAACTATTGGTCAGAGACAAAGTAAAAGATTAATAAAGCAGAAAAGAGAGTTTGAAAAGAAAATAACAACAGAAGTAGAGACTTTATTATGCAGCATTATAAACCAACAGATCAATGGTGCCGACCCCTGGTGGACACATTTTGACTTTTAAAAACTGAAAATTTTATCTACTTAAAATATAAAAGTAAAGATAAGGAGAGCTAAATGTCAATGTATCTTTAAGAAGTATTGAAAACATTCAGCTTAAAGTCAGAANAGTCAGGGGAAGGGCCTGGGAAAGAAGAGTAATGTAGAGNTCCAGATGAACATCAATGAAAGTGGACTGTGGTCATTGCTAGACTTGTGCATTTTTTTAAAGACTGAAATAATGGTGAATAGTGGAAGAAGTATTACCTTCCAAGCTGCCACATAAAAGTATTATTTACATGTATTACTCAGTGTGTGCACATGCGTGTACTCAAGCGTGCTTACCAATGTGTCCATCTGTAGATCAGAAGACAGTGTGTGGGGCTCCCATTCTTTCCTTCCACTGTGTGAGTTCTAGGGATTGAACTCAGATCATCAGGCTTGCAAGCAAGCAAGCGCTCTTACCAGCTGAACTATCTCACTGGCACCAAGGTAATTTTTTGTTTTAAAAATGTATTGAAAATGGGCCTGGCATGGTGGCACATGCCTTTAATCCCAGCATGTAGGAGGCAGAGGGAGAACTCACAGAACTCTCTATGAATTCAAGACCAGACTGGTCTACATAGCACATTTTAGGCCAGACAAGGCTACATAGTGAGACTCTGTCTCAAAAATACTCATGAAAATGGAAATGTATAAATAGTAAAAAAAAAAAAGAGTTATCATTGATAACATTTATATCATTGTTAAGACTAAAGTTTCAAGGACTTTTTACACAAAAATATGTAAAGTACCATGCTCATATCACAGCATTTATATCAGAAACACCTGGAGCATGATGGATCTGAGTGGGGTCTAGACCTAGATAATGAGATAACCAGAGCAGGGGATTTGGATGGGAACCAAGCTGGAAGCACTGCTGAATCACTTCTGACTGAGGCTTTCATCACTTATCTTGTATAACGGATCCCACAAAGTAGGCTGAGCAAAAGCCCCTTAAATATTCCACTCCTAATCCCTGGAATCTGTAAATGTGGTGTCATTTGCAAATGCAGTCCTTGTAGATATAATTAGGCAAGGCTAAGGTTATACTAGGTTGGTGTGGACCCTAGGTGTGATATGAATATCATGTAACTAGTGTTTGTCTAAGAANAGAGAAATTTGGATAGAAAATACCCAAATACTTGGAAACTAAACATCACACTGTAAACCACACACTTGTAAACAATCAAGGAGTGTGTCTTAAGNACAGCTGAAGAAGATGCATNGAACTGAATGAGATGGAAAACAGTATGTATCAAGACTTGTGGACTGCAGCTAACACAGACATGAACAAATTTATACCACTAGAGAGAAGGAAAAGTCTCGCACTAATAATCTAAATTATTCCCTGTTTAAAAGCCTAGGGAGGAAAAAGTAAAGAGAAGAATGGGAATAATGATGATAAATGAAGAGATTTGGAAAACCAGAAATGGAAGGGCAATGAAGAAAATCAATGAAACAGAAAGCTCTGTCTCTGAAATGATCAATAAGAGCCACAGGCCTCTAGGAAAGCCATCAGAGATGACCCGAGTTACNCAGCAGGAATGAAACTGAAGATGCCACTGGAGACCATTCGGAATGACAGTAAGGAAGTATTCCAAGTGACTCTATATGCAAACCTCTGACAGCTTAGATTAAATGCCTCATTCCTGTAGAGCCACAAACTAACCACAGCTCACTCCATAGGAAATAAATAATTTCAAATCCTCATGACTACTAAATAAATCAAAATGTATAACTTAAAACTTCTCAAGAAGGAATCTCCAGNCCCCGAGAATTTTGTTAGAGAATTCTCCTAACCTTTCATAACACCATGTCTACACTACAAGGAGGGGATGTTCCCATCCATTTTATGATGGGGAGGATATTGCTATTCTGATACAAAAGAAGACAAAGAACAGAAAAAATTAAACTATGGTCTATGTTCCTCATAGATACAGATGGAAAAAAACCTAAACAAAGTAAGTAAGCATAGTAAGTAGAATTCTTTTAACATTCTTTTTATTTATTCTTTGTGTCTTTCACATCATGCATCTTGATCCATTCATTTCCCATCCCTTCATAGCAGCCCTCTGCCCTTGCAACCTTCCCCTAAAAAAAAAAAAGAAAAGAAAGAAAAAGAAAAAAGGAAAAAATCTCATCATGGAAGCTGTAGTGCGACATAGTGAGTTACACAGTAAACACTTTTAGCCATATATCTTAATGTGCAAGTGTTCATTGCAAAGAGCAAAGAGTCATTGATCTGGTTTGAGGCCTCTGGTTTCTACCATACCATCAATGCTGGGCCCTCACTGGAGCTCCTCTTAGATATCCTATTGTTGCCCTGTGTTGTGGAGATCCTGCAACTTTGGGTCTGCAGGACTGGCCCCTTCACGTGCTCTACCAGATCATAGATGGGATGGATGTTGGGGTGGGCCAACTCCTAAGCCTGGTTCTGGGCCTGGGTAGTTGCAGAGTCAACTCACTAGCTCTGCCCTGTCTTCACTACCAGGGTGAGCTCTCCATCATTGCCCTTGCTAGTTCAACCCTTGCAGCAATGGGCAAAGGACAGGGCCAGTTCTCCTGCTTTCACATCCTCAGGGTCAGCTCTCCCACACCTACACCTTCAGGGCCAGCTCTACTGTGTTGCCCAGGCAAGGTGTAGGGACCACTCTCCTGAGTGCTGCATCTGGTGAGGGGCAGGAACAGCTCCCCTGCTCTTATGACCTCAGAGCCAGCTTTCCCACCTGCCACAGGTGGTGAGGAGTGGAGGGGGAGGAGGGCATCTCTCCTCCACCCATGCTACCATATGGCAGATGCGAGGTGGGGCCAGGTATGTCTCCCATGCTCACATTCTTGATGCTAACTCACCTGGGCTCTGCCCCCAACACCCTACCTCATCAATAGGGTCAATTCTGCTGTGCTGCCCAGACAAGGTGCAGGGCCTGCTTTCCCAAATGTTGCAGCTAGTAAAGGAGAGGGTCAGCTCCCTTGCTAGCTGGAGGTGGTAGGGGCAAGGGNGAGGACATCTTTTCCCAGCCCCCATGACCACATTGCAGACGAAGGAGGCGGTACCAGCTATGTCTCTCAGGCCCTCAGGGCTGGCTCACCTNGGCCTTTGTCTACAGGGTCAATTCTACTGCACTGCTCAGGTGAGGCACAGGGCTATTTCTCCTTAGTGCTGCAGCTGGTGAGGGTTTGGGTCAGTTCCTCCACCTGCTGCAAGTACAAAGGGGTGAGGGGAGGAGGGTAAGTAGAATTCTTAAGCATATGAATTGCATTCTATGACCAAGGAAGGTTTATTCTAGTTTGCCACAGTAACCAGAGTCCAATGAATCATGATGATGATGATGATGATGATGATGATGATGATGATGATGATGATGGTGTGTGTTTTTGTGTGTGTGTGTGTGTGTGTGTGTGTGTGTGTGTGTGTGTGTGTGTGGGAAGATTTGGGCATAGCATAATTCCAAAGGAAAACATGCAGCTATAGAAATGTTGGCATTTATTTGTTTTCTTTCTTTAAACATAGAAGTGCTCAACAGTGTATAGACTTCTTCATGCTCTGTAGTTATTATATGANCTTCATGAACTCAGAATAATAATCTACAGCTTTGAATGTATTTTCTCTTATTGACTATACAATTTCACNTTAAATAAACTTGTAACAATCTGGGCTATGATTTTTTTATGAAAAGAAATATAATTCCACATTTAAAAGAATAATACCCCAAATCAGTGCATCACTTTATTTATAATATGGCTACTTTAGATTTTCATATTCAGTTCTTCACAAATTAATACACTTAGAAATGTAGCTTTAGTTGAGTCACTGACTACTGAAACCAAATGATCAAGTGCTGATCATTTCAAAGGGCCCTTTAATCATTTGTGACTCTTCCTTTGAGACATGAAAATGAAAGGATATGAAAAATATTTTATCCAATGTGAAATTAATAAGTCTCTAGGAAATTATTTTGCTATCTTACAGAGAGTCATATTGAGATCAAGAGCAGCATCTTGGTTGCCATGGGATATTTTTAATTCTTTTTTTTTTTCAGAGTCTTGCAATGTAGCCCTCTCTGGCCTGGAACTTTCTATGCAGACCAGGTTGGCCTTAAACTTACAGTGGTCCTTCTTCCTGCCTCTCAACTGATTGGACAGGAAATTTTATTTTATTATTATTTTTTAATGTAGTTAGTATTCTAGAAGTTTCCACATACTTTATAGTAAGCTATCTAGACCACCTCAATGATTTATACTGGAGAAGAATATATAATATACAACTGATTATTACCAACTTCAAGTGGCAGGAAGTACAACCAAAAACAGAATAGCAACACAAATCA
>LZPO01017496.1:145818-156266 GCA_001675575.1 Neotoma lepida | reverse complement strand
CTTGTAGTTCAGTGGTCATATGCTTGCTCAGCATGTGCAAAGTCCTGGGTTCTATCCTGGTTTTACACACACACACACACACACACACACACACACACACACACACACTCACACACTCATGTTGTTGACAAATGTAGTTCTAATATGAATGTTGTTTGTAATCCATTTATTGTTGATGAAACAAGATGTATTTGGGAATATTAGTCATTTACTAATGATATAAGCTATCTTCTTGATGGACTATAGTAGTGCTTCCACAGTCTTCATTGTTTTAATTTCTTAAGTACAGACAATTACCAAAACAATACATGAAGGCACGATTTACAGTGTTTATTTCTACAATGCAAACCCTCCTGCTATTTCTGACTGTAAGCCAGCAATGTTATAGTGAAGTGGATCTGGGAAGAGATGTGCAGCAGTACAACATTCTGTAGTGTTTCTGCCATACAGTCAGGACAGCAGCTAGTGACCTGAGACATTTGTGAGTTTTTAGCATATTACCTTTGTTTTAATATGGTTTATGTAATTATGTTTATAGGACTTTTTAACAGTGGCTGTTTAATTACTGGTTCACAAAGTTATTAAAACTTAACTGTCAGTTCCTGCTAGCCCAGTGGTTTTCAACCTTCCTACTGCTGTGACCCTTTAATACAGTTCCTCATGTTGTGGTGACCCCCAACCATTAAATTATTTTCAATGTTACTTCGTAACTCTAATTTTGTTACTGTTATGATGTTATAAATTGTAATGTAAATATCTGTGTTTTCCCATGGTCTTGGGCGACCCTTGTGAAAGGGTCATTCAACCCTCCATAGGGTGGCGACCTACAGGTTGAGAACCACTGTGTTAGCCTGTCTAATCTAGCTTCAGCTAAGCCACTGGATGTTCTGATCCCAGGCCAACAAACCATCATAGTCTTAATTGGTCCTTGTTATAGTATGATGGTGTTCCGGGAATATAGCGCCATGCCAATATGGGTATAGATACAAGTATGGCAATGCTCAGTGTGTGTTATATTTATTTTTAATGTATTCTCATTATATGTAGCACTTATCATACATGTGAGGCAGGTCTGGAAAAATGGAATGGATTCTCATAGTCTGTCTGAGTGATTGTCACTGCCATTTGCCCATCTAGGCCCACCTGGAAGGTGAGCCCCTCTCCATGGTGTAAGAGATAACTGTCCTGGTGGTGGCATTGTACCCTAATGCCAAACACATACCCTGGGACTGAAATTAGAGCATGCCCTTCCCTGTGTAAGGCTCCACTAATTTTGGGTCATGGTGTTCAAATCAAGCTGCCTTTGTGTTTTCCATCTTGTAGATGCACCTCCACTGGGTCTGGGTGATTCCCCATTGAGCAGCAGTCTCCCCTCTATCCTTGTTCCAGCCCAGTGACCTTGATCTGCCTGCCTGCTGGTTGGGAAGCCTTGCTCAGGCTTATGTTCAAGGATGGGAGGGAGACAGCTGTCATGCTTTCCTGGTGAGACCATTAGTAAACAAACCAACATTGAGACATCACTGAGAAAAGCACCAAGCAGCCTTGGTAACAGCAAAATGAAGTTTCAAAAGTACGTTAGAATCAAGAATATTGTTGCATTTAGAACAAATACTCAAACTATTTCTCTTTAAATAATTGTCACATTTTTACACCAGGGGATCAAGAATGGCTAGCACTAATTAGCGGGCTTTGTGCAACCTCATAAGCAAGACTTCTCTTTCCATGACTCTGTTAACTCTCACTTCTCTCCTCAACATATTTGGAAATCATTATGAGGCTACCTGACATCATGAAGATAGGCTCCTGCCCTCTTGGCCTGCTACAGAAACAAATCAATTTCTGCTCCTGGATAGGTTTGTAGAAGTCCTGCTCTGCGGTGCTTTCTGTTGCTATGGTAACAGAAGATGGGATTTCTCAGGGGAACTTAATTTATATACACATGGAGAAAATCAGTCTCTCTAAGCTTGATCAATTTCTTATTGCAAGAAACGATAAACCAAGCAGGGAAGGAAAAATAGAATGACACCAAACTGTTTTGTGTGGGTGTGGAATGACACTTCCATTTGATTAACACTTCTGATGACAGGAGTCAATTTAAAATATTCTAATGTTATGACATGACTGTTGTTACATTTTGCAAGATTGGTGAAGAGGTCTAAGTTTTCTTAGGACAGCAAAGAGTTAGATTTATGGACTCTGAGCTGTCAGAGAGACTTGAAGTGTAGATGAGAGCAGGAGTGCTTCCCATCACAGGGTGAATCCCAGCAGTGCGGTGGCAAGTAATACACTTTCTTCTGGGGTCCTTTTCTCATGGAAAGACGAAGAATGTGGCTTTACCACGTGAAGTCTTATCCCATATGAAGAAATGCAGGAGGCAATACCTTCCATCACAGTCAGTCATTACATGGGATGTAGAGAGCTGTTCCTTAATCTGCTGGTTGGTTTTTAGGCATTACTGTGGGGTTGCTGCTTAGGCATGGAGTGCACTATAGAAGGAGCAAAGAGCCATTATGATGTCTAAGCAGACAGGTTTGATTTTATATGAGAAAATCCATTCATAGAAATAAACCCCTTGTGCCAGGCGAGGGTGGCGCACGCCTTTAATCCCAGCACTCAGGAGGCAGAGACAGGCGGATCTCTGTGAGTTTAAGGCCAGTGTGGTCTACAAAGTGAGTTCCAAGACAAGCTCCAAAGCTACACAAAGAAACCCTGTCTCAAAAAGCAAAAACAAAAAAACAAAACAAAACAAAAAAGAAATAAACCACTTGTTTAAATTGCTTCTGGACTGAAGTTAAGATACTTTGGGATTAGGAAAGAAGATCCTGTTGAAAATGATTCTTTTAAAGCTATTTTATTTATTATTTATTCTAAAATATATTTTTATATTTAAAAAGGCATATTTTAAAATATATTTTAATTAAATTATATTACATCACTTTCCATGTTTCCTTTCCTATATCTAATCTCCCCTATTTCCCCTCCTTTTAGCCCCTCCCACATTCTGCATCCAAATTCCTCTGAAATTGGTGGGCTTTTTCCCTTTGATTATTATTGTTTTATACATACACAGACATAGACACAAACACACAAATATATATAAAAATATAACCAGCTGAATCCATTTTTATAATTTATGTGTGTGATTTTGGGTTGACTTTTTGTATTAGATAAGCAATTAGGGAGCTCATCCTTGGGAAAGCTAATTCTCCCTCATCAGTCGTTAGCTACCCACTGTTCTTTATTAAGGGGTTGGACCCTATGAAATTTTCCCCCTTCTGCCTTAGTTCTATTGGTATTGCTATTGTCCAGGTCTTGTTTAGGCAGCCATTTCTAGGAGACACAGTCTCACAGAAGACTTCCCAGTCTTCTGGTTCTTATAACCTTTCTACCCCCTCTTTTGAGATGTTCCCTGAGCCTTAGGTGCAATCCATTGGGTCTGGGTTCCCCACCATCTTTGAAAATGGTTCTTCTTGGAGTTCTTGAATTCATAAATGCAGAGGTGGGAGGAGAGGGGGCCTAGACACTTGTGGTAGCTTAACCCTCATTAAACAGCATGCTGATGTTACAGGTTATGTTCTTGACAATGCAGTTATGGAAATTCATGAGGATTTTTTTAACCTTATGAAGATTTCAAAGTGCTATTGAATGAATACTGACAAATTTAAGATAAATGTAAATACAACTTGCCTGTGCCCTAGGGGATGCATGGATGCTGTCAATTTGTTACCCAGGTGAGAGAAGTAAAGCTTCAGGGAAGTAGGTGAGGAAGTACCAAATAATGAAGTAAATATAGGTTGTCCCCTATTGTTCTGTTGCCTACTTTTCCTTTTGGTGCTGAGGAATTGTATCTAGGATCTCATAGCATGCTAGGCAAATGCTCTACCACAGAGATGCACCCTCTCTATTCTTTTTGTTTGTTTTTTAGTGCTTGGGATTGAACCCTGGGACTTGTGCATGTTAGGCAATCACTCTACCATTGAGCTACAACCCCAGCCCCTATTCTAAGCCTAAGAGGAGCATGTTGCATGCGAGCTGGGGAAGGAGGCCAGAGACTCGGGGATTAGAAAAGGAGAAATAGCTAACTTTGTTGTTGTACTCAAGTGGTAAAGAAGGAGCCTGGAGAAATGAATATCATGGCCTGGAAAGAGTTAGTTTCAAGAAAATCATAAAAGAACTTGGATAAGAAAAGTAATTCCAATGAGAGCTTTTAAATCAATGTAGTAAATGTGTGGGTATAGCAGAATCGTCCAGAACAGTGAACCCTGGGAGTAAAAGTCCTAAACAGGGGTGTTTGGTAGTGACACTGCATAATTTAGACTAATAAATTCTTATGAAAAACCTCTATTCCATTTTTTGTTTTGTTTTGTTTGTCACTGTAACAAACCAGCTGGGGAAACAAAAGGAGAAAGATTTATTTTGACTTACAGTTTCAAAGGTTTCAGTCCAAGGTTACTAGGTCCCAGAGGTCTGGGCTTTTGTGGTGAGGAAGGTTGTTAGGGCAAAAGGGTATTGTGGAGTAAAGCCCCACATTTTGGGGTGGCCAGGAAGCAGAGGGAAAGATGAGAGAGAAGACATGCCTCTAGTATCCTACTTCCTCCAGTCACCCCACTCCCAGGTTCCTAGAACCATTCCCATTAATGCTGTCTAACTCTGAACTCATCAATGGTTTCATCCATTGATTAAGACAAAGCCCTCACTATGCACCTTCCAAAACCCTGCTGTATTGGGAACCAATTCTTCAACACACAAGCCTCTGGGAATATTCACATCTAAACCATAATAGCCTCTTTAATGATTTGTTCAGACCCTTTTCTTCCAATGACCTTCCTCATTCAAACAGCCATCTGAGAAAATGGAAGGATCCTGCCCCATCCCAGGTATTTTAGAATCCCAAGAATCTGCCAGCTACTCTCAGTCTTTTAAAATAGAGGCCATGGCCACAGCAGCTACTAAAGTTGAGTGGAGGTTTTTAGCATTGGAGGCAAGCACCTTTACCCTCAAAGCCATCTTACCAGCCCCTGAAGACATGTTTTAAAGAAAGTATTTGTTATATGTCAAACTCACTTTTAAGTCAGGTTTTCTTATTTTGTGTATGTGAGAATCTGAGTACCCACCCCTCGGGGCTTGGGTCGAGGGCACCTGTGGAGGAATGTCTTCCTCAAGCCCTCCTCCACCTTGTCTTTAAGCTTGCTATTTTGGCTAAAATGTCTGACCAGCAAGCCCCTGGGAACTGCCTGACTCCACCTGTCAGTGCTGGCCGAACAGGCTAGTTTTCCAGATTGGTAAAGTGCCATGTTTTGGTTTTGTCATTTTTTTAGATTCTCAACACCTGTCTTTGGAAGGGTAAACATCTTTACACATTGTGTTGAACACGGTGACTTTTCCCTCTTGTCTCTCTTGACTTCTTCTCTTGACTGCTGCAGATGCCTTGAAATGGGACTTGGTATTTGATGAAATTTTATTTTGCTAGAATTACAGAGGAAAAAACCCACAGGCTTAGTGATCTGTAGTTCCCTTGGTGTCACCGTGGCTTATATAAAAGAGATTTCACTTCAAATGCATACTCTATGACAACAGACACATAAACAGTATTGACCTTGGGACTTTTCTGTGCTTTCAAATCCTAATGAGGGTAGGATCTGTCTTGCACATCTGCAAGCCTGCTAATTAATGGAAAAGTGAACTTTCTCTTAGCAACAGCATTTTTAAATTAAAGTCAAAAGCTATGTTGAATGCTTAATAATATTTTGAAAATCAGTAAGTAAATATTACTTAACCCAGTGGTAGAACCATATAAAATATGTTATTAGAGAATTATGACCAATGTTGATTTTCAATGTAACTAAGTAGGTAAAATTAGATAAAATTCACACCATGTTTTACTACTCTTATCTTTGCCAAAGCTGAGCATTTTAATTTATAATAATCAGGCAACTGGAGTACTTATGGAGCTGATAAACTCTTCTGAGATCATCTGGTTTAATGATTTAAAATAAGAAATAAATTGGGGTAAAGAATGATCAGTATATATTGATTTTGTTCAGTTAGAAAATATGAAAAGATGCCTTTTTCTTTTTCAGCCTTGCCTTACACCCAGATAAAACTCTGATTGCAACTGGCCAAGTTGGGAAAGAGCCATATATATGTGTATGGGATTCCTATAATGTCCAGACTGTGTCTATTCTCAAAGATGTCCATACACATGGAGTTGCATGCCTGGCTTTTGACTCAGATGGACAGGTGCGTATCTTTCTCAATTTATGTTTTCTTTAATGAATCCTTAAATTTACCTGAAATTATAATACAAATGGCTACCACCTTTGCTGTTTCCCCTTGGCAGCGTCCTAGAATTCCTCACTGGTTGGCCCCTTTTCAAGCTAGTGGTATTGGTATACTCCTCTCAATAGGCCCCAGTTTTGGTCTTCCTATTCCCACTCTACCATCTGGTTAAAAGGCTCCATAAAGGAAATCATAAGATTAGGTCCACTAGGGTTCAGCAACCCTATTTTGTCCCATTATTAGCATCCTATCTGGGATAAGGGCTGGACCAAGCCATTTGCACAAAGCTCAAACCCTGTGCAAACACTGTGCCTTTTGCTCTCAGGTTTTCACATTACCTCCTAATGATCCATTCAAACGATGCTTTTTGATTCTACCATAAGGTCACTTCTTATTCTTCCTTGTTCCCATTTCTCAGCCCCTTCTAATTCAAGCAGTCACCAATTCCTGTGTGTTTATACTTTTCTTTATAATAACTCCAACATGTGTCCTGCCCCTCCTCCATTTTCAGGCACAGCCCTTTAAATTCCAAAATAGAGCCATGTATAATATAATTTAAACATTGTCTTAACTAGTATTTTCATAAATCTTATTTATTTATTTAATGTATATTATTATTTTGTCTGCATGTATGTATGTGTATCACATTCATGTCTGGAGTTCAGAAGAGGGCATCAGATATCCGGGAAGTAGAGTTACAAATGGTGTGAACTACTGCATGGGTGCTGGGAAACAAACCTAGGTCCTCTGCAAGAGCAACAAGTGCTCTAAGCCACTGAGATATCTCTCCAGCTTCATCATTACAGTTTCTTAGTAATTCATTTCAACAGCTGAAAATGTAAAAGTATCTTACAGCCAACAAAGTTTACAGTTGGCATCAAATGAAGCCCAAACATTGTAGGTGAGCATTCTCCATTAACCAACCTTTCCATCCACACTCTCCCATGCAGTCAAGTTAGACAGGCTGGCAAGATTTGTCAGCCAAATACTGTGCCTTTGAAATGCCCTGTGTCATGCTCCAATCCTCATCTGAGGTTCTCTGTTGGCTTGTTTATTCCCTTGAAGAGACTAGTTCTTTGAAGACATCACAAGGGTATGAAACCAGCACCCACAAGTTATCTCTCCTTCCTTGTACATACAACAACATTTGACAGAAAAAGGCTAATATATCTTTTAAAAGTGAATGGAATCACAAAGGGCTTATTCCTGGTTCCAGCTGCATTTACTTTTTTGCTAAATTTGCAGCTTTTCTCTCCAGCCTTCACCATGTCTCTACATGGCGTCCCTTCTGCCATCTCTTTCACCCTTTGTATATCAATTAATTTATTCAATAAGTGTTTGGCTAATTTCAGTGTTATTGTAAGTTAGTGTCATGGAAACACCAGTGAAATCACTTGTAGACATTCAACTGAACTAAAAGTGGAAGAAATTCACTAGATGAAGATAATTTCACCTGATTTGGATCATTTAAAAAGAATTAACTTGTGGTATCTTCCACTGTTGTGAGAGAGCACTGTCATTACTCATTTTTCTTCCTAGAACTAGAATTGATATGAATGGCTGAATTAAATGAGTTAGAATACATATGGCTGTATAATCATAGATGTAGGCTGATATGTACATTTATATACATATTCTCTCATTTTTTCTCTATTTGAGTGAATATCTATACCAAATTTTGTTTTGAAATATCACAAAAATGCTATGCAATAGAGGGAAACCCAGCTTTAACTATGAGTTCTTTGTCCATTTTATTTACCCTTTTTTCATTTTATTCATCCATTTCCTTTTGGAGTCCTGGCTGTTTCTCTTGAGGTTCTATTTTGACAGGTGGGGAGCTGGGTGGACTGTGTGGTTTTTAACTGTCAATTGAGGAAAGTAACCTATTTGCCATGATGGATTTCAAGGCTTGCTTATTCCTTCAGTTCTGCTGTGTTCTCTGGGCAGAGTTCACTGAAATCCAATAATACAGATAAAATGACAAATTCTCCATTACCTCATAATTGATAAAGGCAATAGAAATTCTTTTCTAGGTAGCTGTGGGGCCTGTCATTGTAAATGAACAAAATAGATTCTTTTTTGGCTCTTTTTTTTAACTCAGGAAAAATGAGTGTCTCTGCTAGTGTTTGTTAACTGATTTTTCTATTAAAAATAAACTGAATAAAATTTACCCATTCTAATTTTCTTATATTAATAAAAATATGTTTAATTTCTTAAATTATGTTTTATAATTTCTTTTTTAATGAACCTATTTTTATTTTATGAACATTGGTGTTTTGCCTGTATGTATGTCTGTGTGAGGGTGTTGGATCNCCTGGAACTGGAATTACAGACAGTTGTGAGCAGCTGGTAATTGAAGCTGGATCTTCTGGAAAAGCATCTAGTGCTTTTAACCACCAAGCCATCTCTCCAGCCCTGTCTTACAATTTCTATTGCTACAACCCTCAATGAAAAATTATGGCAAAGATCTTTATTAAGGAAGGATTCTAAAACCTCCAACTGTAACAAGAATTGTTAAATGGTCTTATTAATAAAAAAAAACCTGGAGCCAGATATTGGGGTGCAAGCTGAAAGATCAGATAGAACAAGCCAGCTACAAGTTCTTACCGCTAGGAAATCCTCAGCCCAAGAGAGCTACTTCCTATATACTCACGCCTTATATACCTTTCTGTGCCCTGCCATCTCACTTCCTCTCTCCACCCAGCTACATCACTTCCTCTTTCCACCCATCTCTGGCACTTCTGTCTGTCTGTACCTCCAGACTTCTATGGTTAACTAGTGCTGGGAATAAAGGCATGTGCCACCACACCTGGTTCTGTTTCTAGTGTAGCCTTGAACTCACAGAGATCCGGATGAATCTCTGCCTCCCAAATGCTAGGATTAAAGGTGTGTACTACCACTGCCTGACCTCTGTGTTCAGTATAGTAGCTGGCTTTTTCCTCTGATTCCCCAGGCAAGCTTTATTTGTTAGAGCAAAAATAAAATATCATCTCATCCAACTATTCTTTTTATATAAAATATTCCTAATGGAAACCATTTTTAGTGAAGACACATGAACATGCCCTGTTACAGCAACACATGTACATTTACCCATATGAGACCCTCTGTCCTTCCCTACACACTATATGAATATATACTTAGGCATGCACATTCTTTGTAAAGTGGTTAATACTGTCATCTTGGCAGGATCTAGACTCAGCCTTGGGGCACACCTGTGAGGGGTTGTCTAGATTATGTTGAGATGGGAAGACCTCTTTAACAAGGGGGGCACCATTCCATAGACTGGAGACCTGGACTGAAAAAGGAAGAAAATGAGCTGAGTCCTTCTCTGCTCAAAGGATGGTGTCCCCTGGTACAGGGAGCCAGAACAAACCTTTCCTTCTCTAAGTGGCTTTTGTCAAGTGGTTCATCAAGGCTGAGAGACGAGTAACTAAAACTGAAAACTGGTGCTAAGAAGTGAGGCGATTGCTGTGATGAGCCTGACCAAGTGGTTTTGGGGTCTTTGGAACTGGTTTGTGGGAGAAATATAGAAGAGTTTGGAACTTGGTTGTGGTGGTATTTTATCTATGTCACCCAATAAAATTTATCTGAGGATCAGAGAAACAAGGTCAGCCACTAGCCTTGCAAAATTAGCACACGCCCTTAATCCCATCACTTAGCAAGCAGGGTCTGTCTGGATCCCTGTGAGTTCCAGGTCACACTAGGAACAATGAAGCATGGAGACACATGCCTTTAATCCCAGCATCAACCATAGAATTCTGGAGGTCTATACAGTGTGGGGCGGCTACCCTCCAACCCCGCAGTTCCCCAGAGTTTTCTTGGGTGTGAGTAGCGGGAAATATTAGATAGAAGGATTATTAGAGTGTAGAGATAAGATAGAAAATAAAGGATAACCTCGAGAGGGCCCGGAACCTATTTCACCGGCCCCGACTGTTTCGGCCCCAGGGTATTTATAGAAAAGCTAAGGGGTAGAGCAAAAGACCTCCCCCTAGCACAGCCATGTGCAGACCATCTCAGACACCTGCACTCAGGCTGGTGGTCCAATCATCCTCTCTATGCAGACCTGCTGGGTAAAACCACAAGGAACCTGAAAATGGGCTCCCACAGGTCCCCCTTTCTTAATATATAAAAAACAACTCCTTATTAAGACCTTACAGCAGTCTCTATAG
>LZPO01017496.1:124133-136768 GCA_001675575.1 Neotoma lepida | reverse complement strand
AAAGAAAGAAAGAAATGTCCTACAGGAACTCCTGGTTTTGGTGTTACAAATACTTGCATATGATACTTTTCATCTTGCTTATAATTAAAAGTTGAGTTTCGCTTTGAGGACAAGAAACTGATGTGAACTTAAAGGACTTAGAGGAGTGGAGTAGCATTTAACATGTTCCTTTTATTAAGATTATATATCCTTTAGTCACTTTAAATGTTAGTGAAATTATAAAAATTAAGAACAAAATCAGGCTCATCCATTTAATTTTTTTTCTGTATGTGTGTCTTAGTTGGGGTTTCTATTGCTGTGAAGAGGCACCATGACCACAGCAACTCTTATAAAGGAAAACATTCAATTGAGGTGCCTTACAGTTCAGAGGTTTAGTTCATTATCATCATGGCAGGACATGGTGGAGTGTAGGCAGACATCTTGCTGGAGAAGGAGCTGAGAGTTCTACATCTTGATCCACAGGCAACAAAAAGTGAACTGAACTAGGCATAACTTGAGCACAGGAGACCTCAAAGCTCACCCCGACAGTGACATACTTCCTCCAACAAGGATACACCTACTTCAACAAGGCCACCCTCTTAATAGTGCCAGTCCCTATTAGGTTATAGGAGGCCGATTACATTCAAACTACTACAATGTCTTTGTCAGACTCTTCAGTTTGTACAGTGTGATAAAGATACTTAGACTGTGGAATTCATAGCTCCCTAAATCTGACAGAAAAAAATTTGAGGAGTAAAGTATGGTGACTCATGTCTATAATCTCAGCATTCACAATGCTAAGGCAGGAGGATCACCATGAATTTGAGACCAGCCTGATCTGCAGAGTGAGTTCTAGGTCAGCCTGAGCTAGAGTGAGATCCTGTGTCAATTTTTTATAAGACAGGATTTTACACTGTAGTCTATCCTGGCTTGCAACTCACTAAGTATCCCAGGCTGGCTATAGAATTATAAATCTCCTGCCTCAGCCTCTTGGGAGCAGAAATTACAGGTATGAGTCATCATTCTAATCTTTTACAGTAAAAATTTAAATGATTATTAATTCCTGCCTTCAAGCTATGTTCTTAAGATTTCAACTGACTTGTCAGCAACTTCACAAATGGCACATTTGGATGCTATGGTGAAAAAGAACAAATTGGTATAATATCGTAGGACTGAAATGTCTGTATAATCTATTGGAAGCCATCTACAGTGATACCTTCAATTTGGGATTAGGATGGGTTTTGGTTCAATGCCTAGTCCCTCATAGATAATCAGTTACTATTTGTTGAAAGTAGATGTGAATAGTAGGAAATTTTCCCATTTCTTTCATGTATTAAATTATTCTTTCTTTCTTTTTTCTTAAGCGTTTAGCCTCTGTAGGATTGGATGCCAAAAACACAGTGTGCGTTTGGGACTGGAGAAAGGGAAAACTTCTGGCCTCAGCTACTGGCCATTCTGACCGGGTAAGACCTTTGTGATCTCAAACAATGCAAATTTCTGAACTGTGAAGTAATTGTCATTTTATGTCTTTAAAAGTATATCTGCCATATATAGATTTTTCTCCTACATGTTCAATGTACAAACATGATTTACTTAGGATTAGAGGCTAACTGTCGTTATTGCTTTTCATAAGCAAAGCAAATTTTCAGTGCTGGCATTTGGCTTCTTATAAACTCAAAATAGAAAAGAATTTGAAATTATAGTAGTTTAGATATATTCATTGACTCATAGAAATGATTGTTATAAAATGTTCAAAAAATATTATTATAAGAATTTGTATTTTATTTGTGATTCCTTAATATTGAATGTAAATTATGGTCTCCTTATCTTTCATTCTGAATTTAGTGTGATCAGAAATACTAGCTGGCATGATAAGGGATTAGGTAGGCATACTGCTATGCTACTGTTAGTCAATTTTTATATTGTGAGAGATAAAATACCTAAGAAAATAAAAGGCGAAAGATCATAGTTTCAGTGATGTTGGTCCAGGCTTATTCTGCTGCAGCCTTTTGGGCTGGTAAGTGAGGCAGTACATTTTTGGTAGAAGGGCTTGGTGGATAAAAGCCTCTCATCTCATAGCAATCAGGAAACAGACAGGACAAGAAACCTGGAAGCCACATGCTCTTCAAAGTCACCCTCCCTCCACTGACCCACTTCCTCCCTCCAGGCTCTATCTTCTGATGAACTCTGCTCCAGTGAACTCATCAATAGATAATGAGATTAGTGCACACATGCACGGATATCTTTGGTTTCCACAGGAACCTACACTCTCTCTCTCTCTCTGTCTCTCTCTCTCTCACACACACACACACACCCCTGTGAGCCAACCACTTTTCAATAGTGGTACCTGCTAGGGACCAAGTGCTCAATACACGAGCCTTTTGAGGGTACTTTGTGCCCAAGCTGTAACTGTACTTAGTGAAATGCTTAGGTTACAAGGTCTAGATGTTGCCTTTTGTTGCTCATGCTGTGGTCCCATCACCCGTATCCTGTAAGGCGAGGTGAGTTGGATTGGATTGGTACATGAGTTCCCAGTGATCACAAAGGTGGACTTGAGTAAGACCCAGTATACAAAATTCTGATGCCATATTTGGCTCTGTTGAGAGGGCAATATTTCAACCAAGTTATTCTGTAATTAACTACTTCTGTTTCTGGTCTAACCTGAATTAATATGTTACATGTCAGGCTTGTTGACCTGTTACCTTGAGGGAAAATAGAAGATTAAAGTTGAAAATATTCTTCATTGGTGGTATCTACTTAGAAACAACACCACCCTGGCTCATGTATAAAGTGTTTTTTCAGGTTGTGAAATTCCTATTAAACTAAATTTGGCTAAGTCTGCCTCAAGGTATAGACCCTGAGTCCCTGAGTATTGAAGGAATTAATCTTTGTAGGGTAAACAAACCAAAAGCTTACTTTTGTAACCAATAGCCAATCACAGGCAGAGATACATGCCTAAAGAAGGCACATGTCAAGCTCTAGCACTGAGCAGTGTTTGGACCTCAGTTCCTTGCTGGTCTGTACATCCTGCCTGTGCATGCTGTAGAGAGCTGCTGCTCTGGGACTTTGCAAAATTGTTCTCTGCTCAATTAAATGCTTTTCAGTTTAATTTGTCTAACCTTCTCTTTTAGCACTACTGAATATCACATGGTGTATTGTCTGATTTCAGTGACTGTGCCCCTTTCACATTTAATAGTTAGGAGCAGATTGTTAGTTTAGTGAGAATTTGTTACTGGAGACCTAGCCATAAAGCCTTGCTCCAGGTCTGAACACTTGCCAAATTAAAATTAAAAGAGAATGGCTATGTGCATGCAGATAGACAGATAGACAGATAGACAGATAGACAGACAGACAGACAGACATGTGTAAGTGTATATGTATATATAAAAAGGAATTTATTTATAGTTTTGCCCAAAACAGGAGGGCAAAATTCTCAATATACCTCCACCTTTCACCATAACACTGTTACACTATGGAGAACTCAGACCTCAAGCCTGGAATTCTGCATATCATTGGGCTGGGAGATAAGTCTTTGTCTATACCAGGGGCCAGGGCTTATGAGTGGCTCTCTTCACTGCAACATGATATTTCTGTAGGGATCTGGAGGTGAACAAGTCAATCTTCAAAAATGTATCCTAATTCTTAGGGCTCAATTATAATGTGAATCTAGAATGTTCTAACAGAATATATTGTTCACTCAGGCCCCTTAATCTGTATCACATAGTTTTATTCTTGATTACTGATGCCTTGGTACCAGTAGGAATAATTAGTTGCTTTTGGTTAACTTCAAGAAATTATTTTAGTGGCTAAAATACTTATTTACATGTGTTTACTAGTGCTTTATAATCCTCAAATTATCCTTATTTCACCCACATTATCTTAATTGACTTCACAACAAAACTAAGCCTGTGCTGCCAATTTTAGAGAAGATAAGATAAAGGCTAGAGATACTGAAACCTGGCTGAACTCAGATGTTGAAATGGATATGAATCCTTGCTCTTCAGACCTCTCTCTGGAGTCTCTTGTCACTTCTTTCTGAGTGATGGGAAGCTGATGGCCTGAGCTCTTTCTCTGGGTGAGCTTTTGGCTCTAGCAATTGGTCCTTCCCTNCCCCCCTTTCTCCCTTCCTTCCTTCTTTCTTTTTCATTGTGAGTGTGCTTATTCTGTTGCTTTATGTGAGTTATATTTTCTTCCCCCCAACATAATGTTTTTTTTATTAATTATTTGGGAATTTTATACAATGCACTCGCTTGCCATTCCTTCCTATCAGTACTTTACAGAATGTGACCCATAGGCCGCCTGCATCAGAACATCCTGGAATCTGTGTTTAAATGCCAGTAACNGCACTCATTCTATGCCCGTACCTTGTATGGGCCTTGGATGTGCATATTTTCAACACTCATGATAGGTAGTAGATTTCAAGGTTGGCAAAGAGTGTTTTCTGTCTTCTAAATGGAAATAGAATTCCATGCAAACTATCTCATAGTTCTTCCTAAAAAATGAAAAATTGTGCTAGCTGGTATGTTTTTAGTTTTTTGGAGAATTGAAAATATAAGAGTTCTTAAGAGTACATTAAATAGTTTAAAGGACTGGGATAATTTAGTGCCAGGAAAATGACTTCTTTTTCACCTTCTGTTATGACGGGGGCAGTTGCCCACATTGAATTATAGCTAACCGTCATTTCCAACATAAAATGTACTGTTTTGTAATTCCAATTTTTGTTGAAAAGCTATCTCCAAAGTGTTTTGTCAACATTGTGAAGAGTTCCAGAAAATTTGATTTAAAAACTTACTCTGATTGTCAAAAGTTATTTTCCACAAATGGAAAAATCTAGTATATGACAGCAGTTGTACTCAGTGACTAAGGTTAATAACTTGTCTATGAGGGCTAACAGTAAGTGACCATGAGGGGCAGAACACCCTCCATTTTCATCCCATATAGGCCACAGTAACACATGTGAGAGTCTTTGTGATTGCACTGATCTCTGAAGAACATTTCATTTCTTGACAGATTTTTGATATTTCGTGGGATCCATATCAGCCAAATAGAATGGTTAGCTGTGGAGTAAAGCATATAAAGGTATAGTAGCTTTTTTATTTTTGTGTTTAAGTTTGCTATCGTGCATGAAAAATATTTTAGGTGTTGATAGAGGTGACTTCTGTTTGTTTGTATTTCATGNGTATTGCTGTTTTGTCTGCATATANGTCTGTGTGAAGGTGTCAGATCCCTTGGAACAGACAGCTGTGAGCTGCCGTGTGGGTGCNAGGAATTGAACCCTCAAACTCTGGGGGAGCAAGCAGTGCTCTTGGCTGCTGAGCCATCTCTCCAGCCCCTGTTTTTATTTCTTTGAGATAGGATTTCTCTGTGTAACAGTCCTGGCTGNCCTGGAACTCACTCTGTAGACCAGGCTGGCCTCAAACTCACAGAGATCCACCTGCCTCTGCCTCCTGAGTGCTAGGATTAAAGGTGTGCACTACCACGTCCAGCAATGCAGGTGTTCTAAAACATGGAATCTTAGAAGTATTAGGCAACTTCAGGTTAGTAGTGAATGAACCAAGCTTCCTGTCCAGCTGCCTGCTGGGCACTTCATTTGATTATCATTGTTTTGTAATTCTGAAGCACAGTCCTGTCTAAATTAATTTGGATAAATAAGACAATGAAAATAACTAACAACTCCAGGAATAAATAAACTAATTAAAAACTATTTTAAANCTAATAATGAGGAATAATGTGCACTATTTAATAAGGCATATTAGAAGTTATAATTAAAATGATATACATTACAAAATTTAAAGCAGTGAAATAAACAATAGTATGGCAGTTTTGGATATAATAGTGTCTCTAACCACTAGGTACTAAAAATATTTGAATGAGGAGTTTAATGATACTTCATACTATACACAAAAGTAAATTCTAAGCAAATTAAAGTGTGAAATATTTAAGAATACTATACAATAACTAGAGGAGCATGGTGTTTTCCTGCATGATGTAAAAGAAATGACTGCTTCCAAGTCAGGAAGGCATAGACCAGAGAACAGCTTGAACAAGTGTAGTTTGATGAGGAGGAGCTTATGAGAGGTTACACAGGAAATGCTGACAGACTAAGGCAGCTGCAGGCTTTCAAAGCCTCCTTTCTACACAGACACAAACACCCACCTAGTTCCTATTGTATAGAGTTACAATTTGTGCAGAGCCCACCAGGGGGCAGAAGCAAACCAAACCAAAAGAACAGCTACAAATGTGGGTACATTCCATNTTGGTCCTTACTACAGAATTTAAAGGTATCAGCAAACCACTGTCTGATGGTTGGAAAGATGTCTTTGGATTGGGGCAGTGTGGCACACAGTCTCAGTGTAAAGAACACCTAAATGGTTACCTTCTATAAAATAGTATTACTTTATTGAGGGCTTAGAGGACTCGTTTCCCTACAAGAAATCCTTAGGTAAATGTGTAACTGCTCTCTGTGCGAAGGTCCTCTTCTATGTATAAGTGAAGAAAGAAACTATAATGATAACATTGGTAGACAGAGATATAGAAATATTTAAATATACTCTGTATTTCCTCTCTCCTGAGGAAAACCACACACTAGCAAGTATAAAGGACAAACATAGTATATATTAGTGTATTCTGACAAATCCATAGACTAGATAACCAGCAAAAATTAAGAACAGTGTTGGCCAATAGATTCATGAAAGTGCTAACTCTTAGAGAATACCAACTTAAAAATAATTGAATGTGTTAAAATCATGATTACCTTGTATCTGGTGATGACAAGGATTCAGTGAGGGTCCCCTCCTAAGCCTGACGGTGGAGTGATAAGTTTAGTCTTTTTGACCAGAAATTTGGCAGTATTTGTTGATAGCTCTAAAGATGTTGATACCCTTTGGTCCAGTAGTTTCATAACTTGGAGTTTCTCCAAGTAAACTGTGAGGAATTTGAACCAAGAACTGACTCATTGCTGAGCAATAGCAAAGCCAAGGTGAAGAAAACCTGAGACTGCCCAGCTACCTCCGGTGGTTAAATAAAACATGCTACATTTTTATGATGCTATGTGAAATCATTGTGAGTCATGGGTTAGATGGCTACTTACCAAACTGGGAAATATTTGAAATGTGTTTTCCATGGGGATGTCTAATCTACTTCTAGCTCTGATATTTTTGTCTACAGAGGAATGGGTTTCACTGTGCCATTTCCATATGTCGGTATGCTTTGTTCTAACTCATTCCCTCCCACAAAGCCTTCCCCAGCCATGGCTCCTGCTGGCCCTGCTGGTGTTCTCCCCGCGCCCCCCAGCTCCCTTCCCTGCTTTCATGACGCACGTGTCCCATCACACTATTTTACCCACCCTCCCTAACCTTTTCTTTCTCTCAGGACCCGTTCTCTAGTTTCATAAACCATCAGTGCTCATATACAAATATAAAATTTTAAATCTAGGTTCCACATATGAGAGAAAATATGGACTTTGTCTTTCTGAGTTTGGAATGCACCTCCCACCCTAGCTCTTAAGCTGAATGAGCTGCCAGTCGTCCCAGCCCCCAAAGGCAGATATTATTAAAAAGGCATCCTTACCTTTAGCAGTAGCAGAAGAGAGCTTGTGAGCCTCTCTTCATGTATCATCTAGTCTTGCTTATTCTCCAGTTTAAACATGATTCCTGGAGTGAAGCGTGCAGCAACCTGGAGCCACACTTACATCCGTGGACCCACAGGCTTTGCTGCCTTTCTCCTCAGTCATGTCTGCATGTTGGATCATGACCAGTAAAGTCTAGCACCAATGCTGGAAAGGTTCCTGGCTCTCCCATCTTTGCCCCTGATTCCTTAAATATATTTTTGTTTAGGAAATACCTGGAAATATCACCAAATGGTAAATTGTTGTCTCTGGGTAGAGTTAATGGATGATTTCAAACTTTTCCCTGTTATATTTTATCTGTAAGTTATTTTGAGATAACAAGTATTGCTTACTTTTTCCCTTTTTTGCATGTGTACATGTTCTAATGTGTGGGTGCATAATCTCCTCAAGGCTAACCTTCCTCCTCTTGCGCTCTAACTATGTAGGCTCCTTCCAAAACTCATCAAGAGTTACACTGAACAGTGTATGGAACCAGTAAGGCCACAATAATATTTACTTCTTTCTCCATTTTCTAAAANGACCAAAATGCTGGCAGACATAAGATTCAAACACAGCCTCTGGCTCCCTGTGTAGCCCACCTGTTGAGAAGTCACCTCTGTCATGATCTATGTTTTGGCTTAACTTTTCTCCCAAAACCACATTTACTAGATTCTAACTAGATGATTTGCTTATTGAAAGTGTTCTCCAGAATCCTCTGTTCCCTTCCATGCTTGTTTAACTTTTAATCAGTTCTATGAAGAGACAGATAAAATCCTAGAGCTGCGTTGGAAAACACTAAGCGCTCCTTACCCTGTTAAACTTGTTAAGTGGGTTTAGGCATTTTCTCCCTAAACAAAATACACATCTGTACCTAAATAGAAAAACCTGCACATATCCACAGCCATCCTTTATTAATTCTGCTTAGGGATAAATCTACAACAAATCAAATAAGTTTTTTAAAGATTTTCTTATTTTAATTATGTGTATTTATGTGTCTTTGTATGTCAGTACACGTGCCAACAGAGGCACTGGATCTCTGGAACTGGAGTTTCAGGATGTTGTGACCCGCTGGTGTGTGTGGAGGCTAGGAACCAAACTCATGTCTTCCACACTAGCGTAACATGTTCTTACCTTCTTGTAACACGAATCTTAAGAGGTCTTATAATAAAAAAATCCCAGAGCCAGATATTAGGGTGAAAGCTGAAAGATCAGAGAGCAGAGCAAGCCAGCCAGTAGTTCTTACCTCTATGAAATCCTCAGTCTCAAGAGAGTGAGTTCTTGTTTCCTCACCTTTATATACCTTTCTGTGTCCTGCCTTAGTACTTCCTGGGATTAAAAGCATGTGTCCTTCCCAAGCAAAGACATGAGATCTCAAGTGCTGGGATTAAAGGTGTGAGCCACTATGCCTGGCTCTGTTCCCAGTGTGGCCTTGAACTCACAGAGATCCAGACAGATCTCTGCCTCCTGAGTGATAGGATTAAGGGTGTGTGCCACCACCCCTGGCCTCTATGTCTAATCTAGTGGCTGGCTGTGTTCTTTGATCCTGAAGCAAGTTTATTAGGGTGTACAATATATCACCACACCTTCTGAGTCATCTCTTCAGCCAAAATTGGTTTTAATAAGTTATTTTTACTTTTGATTCTGCCTAAACCCCGAGTTAAAGAAGAATGGTTCCAGTTAGAAGAGCAGGCAACAATCTATGAGTATAACAGAATATCATTAGGAATCATTTAATTGACTTTTTTTTCTCCAGTCATGTTTGGTCCTATTCTAGGTCTCTGGGCTGTCCAGCCTCTGGGTCCCGGCCCTCCAGGCAGTGTCAGGGGTAGGCTCCCTCTCTTGGTGGGGGTCTCAAGCTGGACTAGTCGTTGGCTGGACACTCCCATAATTTCTGCACCACCTTTACCCTAGTACATCTTGTAGGCAGGGCAAATTGGATGTTGAACATTTCTTTAAGTGCTTCTCAGACATTTGAGATTCCTCTGTTGAGAATTCTCTGTTTAGATCTGTATCCCATTTTTTAATTGGATTATTTGGTTTGTTGATGTCTAGTTTATTGAGTTCTTGCCCAATTGTCATCAGAGAGGCTTTCACCTAGCAACTGATGGAAACAGATGCAGAGACCCACAGCCAAACATTAGGCAGACCTTATGGTATCCTGTGGAAGAGGGGGAGGAATGATTATGGGAGCCAAAGGGGTCAAGGACACCACAAGAAAACCCACAGAATCAACCATAGGGATTCACAGAGACTGAACTACCAACCAGAGAACTTGGATGGGACTAGGCCCTCTGCACATACGTTACAATTGTGTAGCTTGGTCTTCTTGTAGGACTCCTAACAGTGGGAGAAGGAGACATCTCTGACACTGTTGTCTGCTTTGAGGACCCTTTCCTCCTACCAGGTTGCCTTGTCTAGCCTTAATAGGAGAGGGAGTACCTAGTCTTACTGAAATTTGATATGTCATGGCTGGCTGATATCCATGGTAGGCTTGCCCTTTTCTGAAGAGAAAGGAGGAGTGTATGGGCATGGAAAAGGGGTGGTTGAAGGTAATGACAGGGAAGAGAAGAGGGAGGGAGGGCAAACTGTGATCAGGCTGGGAAATATTAATTAATTAATTAATAAAAATTTTAAGAANGAGTTGAGAGTAAAAGGCTGCATTCCAAGAAAACCTTTGGTGTGAAATTTCTCTAGCCAGGGTAAAATCATGGCTGGTTTTGCAAGTTTCATTGTTTAACATGTTGGCAAATACAGTCATCTGAAATGAATGCTCATACATAGCAACAATTGAGCAGTGTCTGCTTCATTGGTTACACAGGTAATAAACCTAAAAATTTGTGGATAATGTTCAGTCTTCTGCAGTCTCTCATCATAGAATGAAAGGACCTGGGAGACTATCTAGGGCCAGATAAACTCCAGAGTACCTGCCTATTCTAACCAGGTTTGTATTACAATCTGCCAATGGAAATTGGAGAAGAAAAACAATGTCTTGCCACTTAATGGTGCATGGTTAGTCCAAAATACTGCTGTTTGCTAGATGAAATGGTTCTCAAGAAAAGAAAATATATTAAATATTCTCCTTTTCTTTTTTTCAGAAAATCTCTTACTTTTCCTGGCATTTATATATGCCTTTAAAGAGAATCATTTGATGGCGTGAAATGTTTCATGTAGGTGTTAGAACCTTCTGATTGGGTGATTTTTGTCAGAAAAGCCTTTGTTCACACAGTCTCAGGATAATGATCTGTATTTTTGGTGGTTGTCATGTAGAAATATTTAACTCATGCCAGAGATACGTCTAAAGACAAAAGACAAAATACTCTCCATTCAATCTTCACACATGAGAAAAACATAATGACAAAGGGAATGTTTGCCTGAGTGTCACCATGGTTGCAAGTTCTTTGGCATATTTGTGCATCCAGTGATCATTTGTGTCTAATGGTTTGTCCAAGTTCACATTTAAGATGTTACTGTCTCCCAAATCTTGTACCTAATTAGATTTTTCCAAATTCGTCATTCCTTTTGTACTTATTTCAATACCTTTTTACAAAAATACTGCCCAAAGAAATGTCACATTTTGCTCACTGAGAGCATATCAAATAGTTGAACACATGCTCTCATCTTTGCCATGGTCTTTCTGCCCAAGTTCCTTCTCACCACCAGCATGTTGATGCAATCAACCCAGAACTGTATCCGCCAGTACCTAGCTACTATATTCTGAGAAGACCACCATTTTTCCTCTCCTGCAGGCACAAAATATTAGACACTGATTTTTTTCTTTCATACATTCTTGACCCTTAGAGTCATCTAATCTTGTTCTCCTGGGTGAGATGCAATTTCTTGCCTACCATGAATCCAAATTCTATTCTTGTTCATTCCCTGTAATGTAGCTTCGTTCCTGTAGCTTCACATTGGCCCTACCTCTTGAGTATAATCTGATTATGTTGTCACAAAATCCTTGCTTGTTTCTCTTAGTGTGGAGTTCTCAAAGCATTGATCAGGGTTTCAATGGTTTCTCATGTAGAAATCTTATTTCTGCCTGCTTTTCTTCATTTCCATATGGAAATAGTAACAGAATCTGTCTTAACCTATGCTCAAGCGTATTATGAGATTAAACAACAGATATGGAAAGCATTTGGAGCCTGTGAGGGCTGTGTAGTGGCACCAGAGTTATACCAGTTTATACATTAGAAACTGCATCAAGGAAAAATACTGGATTTCTATATAACCATGGGCATGTACCTGCTGTTATCTATAAATTGTTCAAGCATTATGCTTACCATCTTCTATATGATCTGTGCAAATAAAATAGAGAAGCCTGGTGATTATTTGACTTTGTAGAAATATCGCTTGTATTTAGAAACATTTGTGAACAATTCTATAGTAAAAAATTATAACACTTTGGTTAGAAAGCAATTATTTTTATTAGCACCATGCTCTAACCAACTCCACCAATCAGCCTAGAAAGCAATTTTTAGAATAGACATATACATATTAAAATGGCTAGATGAATGCTGGGCAATAGTGGTGCACACCTTTAATCCCAGCTCTTGGGAGGCAGAGGCAGTCAGATCTTTGTGAATTCAAGGCCAGCATGATCTACAGAGTGAGTTCCAGGACAGCCAAGGCTACACAGAGAAACCTTGTCTTGGAGATATATTGTTATGGTAACATGAAGTTATTCCTAATTCCAATTTTTCATTAATGTGCGTACACACACACACACACACACACACTACATTTTTGATTCAGGGTCTTGTTATATAGCTCTGGCTAGCCTGGAAGTTGCTGTGTAGACTGGGCTAGCCTCCAGTGTGCAATGGTCCTCCTGCTTCTGCCTCCCAAGTATTGAGATTACAAGTATGTGCTGCCATACTTGGCTTCCTTTTTATACTTATCTACATTTCTGAACCTTTCTACAATAAATCTATACTTGTTTGACAAAAGATTAAACAAAAGTGTGATGCCCCTAATTCTATTCTGTGAACACTGGAATCATCTTCTATAATGTCATTAAACATTAAAGTTTTGAAATTTTGGAGCTTTTAAACTT
>LZPO01017496.1:108193-121008 GCA_001675575.1 Neotoma lepida | reverse complement strand
TTGTATTTTGAGACAGGGTTTCTCCGTGTAACATCCTTGGCTGTCCTGGAATTGGCTCTGTAGATCAGGCTGGCCTCGAACTCGCAGAGATCCGCCTGCCTCTGCCTCTCAAGTGCTGGGATTGAAGGTGTGTGCCACCACCACCCAGCAGCAGTGTTATTTTCAATCAAACTTTATTTTTAAAATTAGCAATTGAGAAGTGAACTGCATGTTGTGAGTTGTCTTGTACCATAGGCTGCCTTCTTTCTTCTGCCATTCACTATAAAAAGTGTAGCATGACTCTTCTGGATTGGACTGACACCTTCTTATGGGAGCTGTGGATGCCTTTCTAACACCAGACCTCATGGAAACTTGTAGAATTTGATTTCCATGTCAGTCCATTAGTTAGGACAGGGTCAAGGTCCTTAAATTCTCAATAGAATGTGGTTTTGAGCAACTTTATCCAGAAAAAATTTAGGTATGTAGAAGCAAGTTAGTTTTCCAAAACCCACATAGAAAGAACAAAACCTTTCAGCCAAATCATATCAGACTCTATCCTGTGAGCATCTGCAGAGTGTGCTGGTTTAAAGAAAATGGCCCCCAAAGGGAGTGGCACCATTAGAAGGTGTGGCTTTGTTGGAGTGGGTGTGACCTTGTTGGAGGAAGTACATCACTGTGGAGGCAAGCCTTGAGGTCTCATATATGCTCAAGCCACACCCAGTGTCTCAGACCACTTCCTGTTCCCTGTGATTCAAGATGAAAGAACTCTCAGCAACTCTTCCAGCACTATGTCTGCCTGCATGTTGCCAAGCTCCCTGCCATGACTAAACTTCAGACTGTAAGCCACCATAATTAAGTGTTTTTCTTTATAAGAGTTTCCGTGGTCATGGTGTCTCTTCACGGCAATAGAAACCCTAAGTAAGGCACAGAGTATGGGGGTAANCAAGGATGGAAAGAAGGTGGGAAAGGAGCAGAACAGACAGAAGGTGACAGAGGTACAGCAGATCCTTACACTTGTCCCACCCTCAGAGAAATCTTAACTTTCTGCTCTGCCTACTCCTTGCCCCAAAAATGGAAGTAAAGTACATTTGAGAGGAGCAGATTTAGGCAAAACAGCATCAAGACTTTCTCGCTCTTGGTGTAGATGTAAAACTACGGGATGGATTTATCTTCAGAAGGACTTTTGATATGAGCGAATTTTCCCCCATCTTTTTGTTGTTGGGTAACAGCAACTGTTGACTTCATTTCTATGGAAACTATGTTTTGTGGGTTTTTTTATTTTCATTTTACTAAAATGACTTTCTAAACATTCAGCAAAAGCATTTTCATGGTCATGTTCCAATTCTATGACACTATACTTGCTATTTTGTTTCTTAATTTTGAAAATATTAATTAGGGGTAGTCAGATAGCTCAAAAGACACATGATGCCAGTCCTGATGACCTGAGTTCAATCTCTGGAATTCACATGATAGGAAGAAAAAACTGACTCCTGTAAGTTATCTTCTGACTTTCACATGTATGCATGTGCACATGTGTGCACACATGCAACTAAATAAATGAATAAATGTAATTTTAAAAATTAGTTAAAATAAGGAACTGCCACTTATTAGCATTTTTAAAACCCTTATCCCAAGATCCCACTTAGTGTGCAACCTGTGAAGATTTCTTTTACCCCTCTTGTAGACGCCTAGGTCTACAAAATGAATCCAGCAATTTCCAAATTTTGTAAGGCAAAATTTTCATACACTTGTCTCTTCTAGTAATTCAGTTGTCAGACTTGAAGAAAGAGGTTTAAAATGAACTAAGGTAAAAACTACATTTAGGAAAATGATACAGCTTTGTTATAGAGATACACATTGTGTAGTCAGCTTTGAGCTAATTAAAACTTTGACTTCCAGTAAAAGCAGTAACTCTACTTTAAATGAAGTATGGATCAGCTTGCCAGATGGGTCACANTCACATCAACGAGAATCATCAAGGCCAGGACAGATTCCGAGCGCTCTGCCCTCCCCACAGTTAAGTGAAAGAAGATATACCTCACACCCTGAGGGACACCATCCACAGCCAAGGGAACTATAGTCCTTTAGTTATTCCCATGCTTTTTGTTAGTTAAAAAAAAAAACAGATATTTTTTTTACTGACTGGGTGTTCAACAACTTTCCTTTAACTACAGTGTTCCATGATTATATAAATCTGCAACTGAATTCATACAAGAGCTTTAATTTGTAGTTTAGAAAGCCAAACAGATTAAAACTAAAAGATTACTTTTATAACTAGTTTGGCAGCAAAACCTGATATGAACTGGCACAAAGCTATTCGCTATCCTCATAATGTAAATAATCATACACAGAAATGTTCTATCTGGCTGGTCATGGTATTATACATCTGTAATCCCATCACTTGGGGGGTAGAGTGGGGAGCTTGTGATTTTGAAGCCAGACTTTATCTTAAGAAAAAAGGGGGAAATGGAATATGTTATTCAAGGTATTTCTGCTTCAGATCCCACTGGACACATGAACCTTAAATCCTAAACCTTTCAGAAGTGTGTATTTCAGAGCCAGTGTTTCAGGGAATATAAATTCTGGAGTTTTCAAGATGGGAGAGAGATTGGATATTAGTGAGAGCAACTCTGTCATCTATAGACAAAGAGATGGAAGCACAGGATTGGTAACAGCAAGATGAGCACAGACTTAGTGCCCTAACTCATCTCACACAAAGTGTAACAAACACGTTACATTTGTTTTTTTTAAAGAAAATTGATGATCTGGGTGAAACAATGAAGCTTAAAATGACTATTATGGTTGGCAAGAAACAGTAAAAATAATTCTTAAAGTGTGCCAACCAAAGTGAATTACTTCATTGTGATCAAATATTTTGACCTAAATGTTATAGTGTATAAAGGNAATACAGTAATTATTCACCCAACACAAGATGTATTACTTATACATTCAATAAATGTATATTAAGCATCTGCTGAGATGTGTGCCAAAGGGCCGATAAGCAGTTCTGAAAAGCCTGCTTGAGTCATTATTGTGTTTTTTTCAGGGGAGAGCTATATTTTAAATTACAAGCACACTTATTAAATGGTTGTTGCGTCTTATAAGCTATAAACTGTGAATCCAAAGACATCTGCATCAGGAAAATCATAGAGCAAGAGATGGAGGCTGTAGCTGTGGTCTACAGGACACAGGATTTCCTTTCCTAGACTTGTCATCATGTTGCTTGCCCCCTTCTTGGTCTGCACCACCATTGATCACATGGATTTTAAGAGTTGCTTTATCATTTGTGTCCCTATGTTGATTGTTCTCTGCCCAGTAGCTTTAAGAATTGCTTCATGTTTAATAAACACATTCCTTCTTTTTCAAATCCCTCCAATAATTCCCCACTTTTCTCAAACATCCAAAATCATTATGGTGGCCTCACAGCCCCTGCTTTTCCTCTGCTTTGCCCAGGCTGGCTCACACCTTTTCCTCTGTGCTCACAGACTGCTCCCTATCTGCAAAGTCCCTCCTTAACTTTACTACTCCAGTGAATCCTGATGTGATTGACATTCTGCTTCCAGCCCCTGAGCACTCCTGATCCCTCCTTCCAGTTGTACTGATTCCACCTTGTAACATACAGCACAGCTTACCTCTGTAAAATGTTCATTGTCAACTGGGCTGAGGCTCTCTTGTTTTCTGATGCTTCCAGAGGGCTTATGATAGTGCCTACCATTGCTGGAGACCTGGAGACAGCTCAGATGAGTGAAGGTTACATTCTAACTGGAGGGNCCTACAGGGGAACCAAGTGCCAACCCAGCTTAAGGAAAAACACGTAACTAGGTTCCTTCATGTCAACCTGCTAAGTTTACCCTTGGCCTCCAAGGACTTGGATAGAAGGTTTTAGCGTGGGGTTAGGGAAATGAGTACTGTGCTTATGTTACTAGTTGGCAGGGTACTCCACCTAGGTAGAAACTGCCACTAGGCCAAGAGAAGCTCTTCTGTGTTGGTCTTTGGCAGCTTTTGTTTCTTGTGCTGTTTGGCAGCAGCTGGTGCTAGCCGTAGGCAGGTGNGGACAGCAAGTAGTACCTTCTGGTGTTATAGTCCTTGTACAGGCCCTAGGTGTCTGTGGTTCCTCAGGCATTAACACTGGCCACTTACACCACTTGGCGTGGGGTCTGAGATCTTCGAGACTTGACAGCTCCCTGAACTCTCTCAGCAACCAGAGCCCTTACTTTGCCTTCTCTGGATCCTTACAGCCTTTGTGTTTTCTCCAGTCTCCACCATCTTCTCTCTCTTGCTGTCTCTCTGCTCCCACCACCCTTCATCATCTTTTCCTGGCAGCTCTTGAGTTCCTTTGTCTTCAGCTCGCTGCTTGACCCTTCTGCAGCTCAGCCTGCTGAGTGCTCAGCAACTGTTCCCACTGCTGCTCTGCAGCCTCTGCTGTTGTCACCTTTCTGCTGTCTTTGCTGCTCCTTTCTTGTGTTCAGCTCAAACACTGAAAGTAAGAAAAGACCACAAGGCAGGAACCTTTATTGACTCTAATGCTGGAACAGGAGAGTGCCACCCAGCTGATTCATTAAGTGAGCCTGAGCAGTCTGCTTTTCTAGCCAAAGTAGGAGTGTTTGGACCAATCACAGCCTTGCCTCTTCAGCACTATTTATAGCCATAGAGATTTGTGTTTGGACCAGTCACAGCCTTGCAAGTCTGACATACTTTTTAAAACACCATTGGCTACATCTGCATCTTCAGAAGCCTGGGAAACCAGCTGTGATGATTGTGTAGTTTCTCAGAGCATCTATACTATGTCTAAGGTGGCTGGTGGCTGGTATAACGATGGGTAGTCCAGCTGTCCTTTGATTAGTAGTCCTTTTGCTTAAGACAGGCAGGGCAGTAGAAGAGTCCAATAGCTGTCGGTTAGCAAGTGAAATTTTCTCTAGTGTCTTTTCTTGTTTACAGGAAAGTGAACATCAGGACAGATTACAGTAAGAATGTGAAGAGCTGATCACTAACACTAATAGTGACTTTAGAAGATTTTAAGAGTGCTTAACACCTGTCCATCGTGGGTACTCCTTATCTGTCTCCCCTCAGTTGTCCACTGCATCAGTTACTTTTCTATTGCTGTGATAAAATACCATAACCAAGGCAGCTTGTAGAAGAAAGGGTTTATTTGGGCTTAAGTTTCTGATGGTTAGAGTCCATGATGGTGGAACAAAGGCTTGGAGGCAGAAGTAGGAAGCTGGAGGCTCACATCTTGAACCACAAGCACAAAACAGAGTGCAAACTGGAAATAGTGTGAACCTTTATGAGCTCTCAAAGCCTGTCCCCAGTGCCACACTTCATCCAGCAAGGCCACACCTCCTCAGCTCTCCAAACAGTGCCACCAACTGCAGACCAAGTGTTCAAATGCCCAAGACTATGGGGAACATATGATCCCAAACAATACACCCACCTGGATCACTTTTCATACCCACAGCAGGGGGTGGGCAGTGACAGGAGGAGGTAGGGTCTGGACTCTTCTTCACTGTTCAGTTTTGACTGTTGCTATTCCTCAGGATGCCCTAGGGCTCATATAGCACAGCATTTCTCAAATTGGACTGATTTCATTTTCTAGAAGGTATTGGCATTGTCTAGAGACATTTTTGACTGTAAAAACTTTACGAGTTTTATGGGCAGTTGTGGGTAGAGGTCAGGGATGCTACCAAATGTACTATACTGGCCAGGACAGTACTCACAATGAAGAATTAACTAGCTCCAAGTGTTCAGTGGAAAAGTCCAAGTAAGATATTCAAAGACCAGCTCTCAATTCTGAGAACCTCTGTTTATAGAAGAAACGTAACCAGTACATCCCGTTCTCCAGGTCTGGGGGAGAGGGGGCGTCATTCTTCTCCTCCTCTCCCCTTGGCTTCCATTATTCTCTGGTCAATTCCATATGTTAGCAATTGTAAATAGTGCTGAATTAAACATAGGTATGTATGCATTATCTCTGTGTGCTATGTTGGTTTCATGTCTTTTAAATATTCTAGAAGTATGATAGCTAGACCATATGATAGATCTACTTTTAGTTTTTTAAAAAACCTCCTCAGTGTTTTCCATAACAGCTGTATTAATCTGCATTGCTGGCAATAGTGAATGACAGTTCCTTTTTCTCATGGACATTTGTCATTTGTATTCTGTAATAGCTCTCCTAAGATGGCTTATCATTGTAGTTTCAATTTGCATTTCCCTAGTATCTAATTATATTGAATATTTTTTATATATTTGTTGGCCATCGTATTTTTTTTTTTTTTTGCAAAGTGCCTGTTCAGATCATTTGCCCATTTTAAAAATAGATTACTTGAGTTTTGGGGGGTTTTGTTGTTGTTGTTGTTGCTCCTTATATATTCTGTATAGTAACCTTCTGTCAGATAAATAGTTGGCAAAGACTTTCTCACATTTCTCACTTGTCTCTTTGTTCAGTTGACTGTTTCATTAGCTGTACAGGGTGTTTCAGTTTTGTGTAACTCTGTTTGTGAGTTTTCTTTTCTTTTGTAGTTTCAGGTCTGATATTTAGGTCTTTGACCCATTTTGAGTTGATTTTTGTTTTAGAGTGACAGTGATCAAGTCTCAGTCCTTGACACTGAATATTCAGTTTTTCAAGACCACTATTGAAGAGATCGTCCTTTCTCCAAGCAATGTATGGTACCTATTTTGAGAATCAGTTGACTATGCTAGTTTGTTTCTGGGATCTCTTTTTGGTTTTATTTGTCTGGTGTTTTCATGCAGATGCTTTGCTGTGGTGGCTTTCCAGTATGACTTGAAATCAGATAGCATGATGCTTTGTGCTTTGTTCCCTTTGTTCCTTTTCAAAAGAATGGACTGCCTCTGGCCTGGCTAGAAAAATGATATTCTTGTTTGCTCCAAAAATTAGAACATTATATACTGCTGACTTTTTTTTAAGAGTTAAGTCAACTGGAACTATCAGTCAACTGTAGGAGTCTACCTCATAGAAAATCTGAATCACCCAAAGCCATGCTAAGGAGATGGGAGAAATAAGTATCCCCTTAATGAGATAACATATTTTTTCTTCCTCAAAAACCTTCTTCCATGTAATCACATACAGAGCCTCCACCCTGTGGCTTGCCCATGGACTTTTGAATTCTAACTCAGAAAAATGTAACCTTTCCTTATCCTTCTCTTTTTCTTTTGCATACTGGTCAAAACCGTAAGTATGTTTCCCAGGATACTCTGGGATTTCTCACTCACTGTATGAAGCTACCTATCCCTTTTGGCCATGCAGCTCCTTGCCGACCTCCATTGCTGAAGCTTCTTCCTTTCTTGAGCCCTCATTCAAAAGGCCTGACTCTCTTTCTCTGTTCATCTCCTCCCTCCCAGCAGCTGCTGGGGTTAGCTGGGCTGCTCTGTTCTTTTCTCTCTAATAAAATTATGCTCAAGCTTCCTTATGAGTCTGTTTCTAAACCTTTCATTAAAGAGTCTAAGAACCCCACAAAAGGAACCCCCAATTCTCTAATAAAAGTATAAGTTACGGTGTCTACTTTATCATTTATGGCTTTATTTACTTACCTCTTCTTTCCTACTTATTGATGCATCTAGCTAGGCTTGGGTCCTGGAACCATGACAAGGGAATGAACAACAGACACACAAAAGAGTAAAGCCAGGATCTGATGGGGTTTTGCTACTGCTACCACTGCAACAGGGAACCTCAGCATGTTTATTAAATATAGCACAGGGTGAGGGACTAGCCTGTCACTGTACACAGTGGTCTCAGGCTGGAAACATCTGGGAGGAGCAGCTGCATTTGCTAGTCTTTGCACACATTGGTCAATCCTCCATAAACACTCACACTCAAATGCTCAGACACTGGGGAAAGCTCTTTCATTTCTCTTGAGCCTGGGTCATATGGGTAATGGCTTTGCCTGCTGTCCCATGGTCTAAGGCCTTTGAAGTCTTCAACATGGTTGTGCCCTTATCAATCATGCATATTCTCTGAGAACTTCATTCAGTTAGGGCTTCCTCCACTCCCTTTAAGTACTCACAAATGCAGAGATTAGTTTACTTAATAATGTCACCAGGGACACCTTTTTTTCTCATTTTTCTCTTTCTCCAATGTCATCACTACCATCTCTTCTTCCCTCTCCTTGCTCCCTGATACTCCCTTAAAATTGTTTTGTGTCTGGACATTGAGCCCAGGGTCTGGCACATGCTAGGTAAGTGCATTTTCCCTTTCTTGATATTGCAAAAAACTTGTTCTCAAGTTCATGTGTATTCTTCTTTTACTTGCTGTAATCTGCTATTTAGGCTTTTTAAAAATTACATTTATTCTTTGAGAATCTTATACAGCATATTTCAATCATATTCAGCCTCTCAATTCCTCCTAGATTAATTCCATTACCCACCCAACTTCATGCCCTGGAGCATCATTATCTACCAGAGGTCATACCCTAAAGAAAAACTAAGTCATCCTCCCGAGAAGCTATCAGACCAGAGTAGTTCCTCAGGTAGGGATGGGACTTCATGGCTACCTCCAACCACCTTCATGCTGGGATTTTATCTGGCTTGAATTTGGGCAGGTCTTGTGCATGGTGTCACAATTTCTGTGAGTTCATATGGGCAACTGCCCCGTTGTGTCCTGAAAACACTGATTCTGTGTAGTCACCCTCCACCTCTGGCTTTCACAGTCTTCTTGCCCCCTCTTCCATGCTGTTTAGGCTTTTGACTGAATGTTCATTTGTTACTGAGCTCTTCATTTCCAAGACTTCCATCTGGTTCCTTTTCAAAATCTCTTTAACAAATTTCTCATTTGTATACTGCATTGTCTTCCTAATTTCATCTGCCTGTCTGTGTTCTCTTAGAACTCACTTCAACTTTTTTTGTGCATNTTGTCTATATTGACTTCTTTAGGCTCTGGTAATGATGATTGTGTTCTTTTAGAGACAAATTCCCTTATTTTTCATATTTTATGCTCCTATATTGAGATTTGCACGTCTAGTAAATCAATTGTCTTTACTACTCCNATGGAGGTGATCGTCTTATTAGACAGCTTTCCCTGAAGTTGTGTCTTGGGATGCTGGTTTGCTATAAATGGTTGGCTTTATTTTTAGCTGGCACCATAGTATAGTCTCTCTGTAGCTTTTTTTGTCTATAATTAATGACTATTACTCATAGTGTGTTCACAATGCCATCTCTGTAGGCCATACGGGTGTGGGGACATTAGCAGCTCAGGCTGGTGTGGTGCACACAGCAATGAGAATGCATAGCTCATTGTATAACTGCTCTTGCAGGGGGAGTGGTAACCCTTGTTAGGGTCCTGGAGAAGTCCTACAAAAGACCACCATCCACATCTGCAATCAGCGTTTATTATATTGAGAATAAAGGTACCAGCATGCTGAGGCCTCACATCTGACACAAAGGCAAATGGTGACCCCAAGAGAGGCTGGCAGGCTCCTTTTATGCACAGCTAAGGGAGTTTCAGGGACAGTTAGGTCATCTCTGATATGACTGGCTTATGCAAGTACATATCTGTACATTCCTAATTGGCTAGGGCTAGCAGCGGCTGGCTAAGGCTATAGCTTTTCTATTTGGGGGCAGGCTTTGTCCTTACTTGGTTATTACTTTGAGCTGCTATGGGGGGCTGGCTAAGGTCTAGTATATGCTGGGGGACTGACTCAGGCCTGGTATGTGCAGTTCTCCTCATCCTTATGTCAGGTGCACCAGTGATTGATTGTCCATTGTTGGTGGCTTCCTCAGAAACTGCCTGCTCAGTTTCAAGAAGCAGGAATTGAGGCCTAATCCTTAACTGAGTTATTTGGAGCCTGTCATGATATTTGTCTGACCCTCTCAGCCCTAATTAGGCATTAGAGGTTTCCTCTCTTACTATCATGCTAGCTCTGCTAATAGCAAAGGCTTTTGGCACCGGTGGACCCAGCAATAGCTAAGAATCTGAAGTCTTTGCCTTCTGACCAGTCTGTAGTGCTGACTCACATTGCTGCACAGAAAGAGGTGGTGATAGAAGCTGCAGCATGCCATCTATGATGTATNCATTCTGTCCTGACAATAGTGCACAGGGTTTAAAAGCAATGGCAGGAACCATGTAGGCTGGTGTTAGCAGGAGTCTCAGTATACCCCATTGCCATTTCGTTGAGTTCTGGCTTAGAGACTTGTGGTGTTTGGAGCCATAAACCTAAGGGTGAGGCAACACTGGGAACTACCAGCATCCCTGTTTACCCCTGAGCATCACAGTGTAAGGTTAGGATGTGGTAGAAACTATACCCATGCTTTCAGTCCTGGCACTGGCAGAAGTCCACACACNCTGGCTGTGACTTTGGTCAGAAGGCATGTCCCTGAGCACCTGGTGCTGAAGGGTTTTATCCTTTAATTTTCTCTGTGGCAAGATACCTGTGTCCTACAGTTGTTATACTGGGTTAAGTTGGATTAGTAAGGCAGCTACCCCTGAAGCCAATGAAATAGAATGTCTGTGGGGTCCCAATTTCAACCCATAGCTTCTTTCTAAAGACAGCCTCTGACTGTAGCACTGGGAATTCTCTGGGTGTGAGCTCTTCCAAATCAGGACTGCTGTGCAGAGAGCGGGCTGCTTCTCTCAGTGTGCTATAAGCTATCAAGGACTCATAATCTCTTACAGTTAGGTATCTAGCATCTGCACTGACAGCCACATCTCTCCCTGGAAAGGAGAGTCTTTCCTGCCCTGGCTGTGGAGCTGGTCCTGGCGGATGCTGGGTGGTTNGTTTATGCTGTTGTCCCAGGCTTCTGAATCTTATAATGTTACTGTCATTCTCTTACTGAATCCCAGGGTTTATCCATATCCTCCCCGAAATATCATGATGCACTATTACTTTAGTTCTTATTTGTGAAGAACTATAACTGCTTGCCTTAGTCAGTGTTCTATTGCTGTGAAGAGACGCCATGACTATGGCAACTCTTATAAAAGAAAGCATTTAATTGGGATTGGGTCAGACGGGCATGACACTAGAGCAGTAGCTGAGAGTTTACATCCTGATCTACAGACAGCAGACAGAGAGAGAGAGAAAGAGAGAGATGGGGGAGGCAGAGACAGGGTCTGGCGTGGGTTTTAAAACCTCAAAGCCTACCCCCAGTGACACAAGGCCACCAACAAGGCCACCAACCCCTCCCAAACCCTCCCAAACAGTTCCACTAACTGGTGACTAAGCATTCAAATANATAAGCCTGTGGGGCCGTTCTCTTTCAAACTACCACAGGACACTTCTATTCAGCTTTTTCTTTTTTCCTTCCTCCCGCCCTTCCTTTCTTCCTCCCGCCCTTCCACCTCCCCTACCTTACTTTACTCCTTCTGTTTCTATTGCTTTGAGACAGAATCTGCCCAAGCTAGCTTTGAACTCTTGGTGATCCTCTTGCTTCAGCCTCCTTAGTTAGTGCTGGGATTACAGGCATAAACTATTGACCAGTCTCACAGTTCCACCACAGCTGGGTTCATGTCTGAGATAGCAAAGGGACATCAGCAAAAGAAAGAAGTATGACCACAAACTGTGTGAGTAGCTCCCTGAATAGCTGGAGCCATCTTTATTTATATTTCAAAAACAAGCATGATTTTCCCACCTTCCAGCATTATCTTTTACATCAAAACAACTTTTAAACCAGAAACAATGCTCAGCATCTTGTTAGCTTGGCTAAATATGGAGCCAGGCACATCCTATCCTTACAAAGCTAAAAGGTGATGGACATGGGAACACATCCTCAAGAGCAATATCATTCAAAATTTAACAAAACATATTTACAGAAATAAGGGTGACTTGCTGTAAGNTGCTTGCATCCAGTTAGCTTGTATTTCTACAACTGTTCCCTTGTCCTACAAAAGGGTCCTATATGCCTAAGACTCTCTATAAAGCGCAAACTTTGAGAAGGCACTCTTTTTCCATCTTAATGTTTTTTTCCCGGAATTAGGAGATGTAGTTAATGCCCCCTGTGTTGCTTTCTTATATGTGCCCATTAACTTTTATTGCCTCTGATCCTGTCAGCACTAAACCAGAAGAATTCCCAGGATCTGGAGTGACAGCTGGTATTTCCAGATAAGAAACCTGAGAAGTATCAGTTCCTAAAGAATTTTAGGGGAAAATATTTAAGAAAAAAAAATGGGATTTCTGGGAATGATCTCATCTGCCCCATGTGTGAGTGACAAAGTGAAACTAAAAACTGCCAAGAGAATCAACATTATGAGAGATTAGAGAGTGTGCAGTCTGCACAGGCTCAGCAGTGTTCTGCACTGTCCCGAGGTCCACTGGTCCTTGTCAAGTGAAAGACTATCTCCACAGGTGTTACCTCATGGAGATCTATTAGACAAGTGTTTGTGCTGATCTGAAACTAGGCCACGTGGCTCCCAACAGGCTGGCTACTTAGTATTTCTTAATCCCTTGAGGAACCCTGCACTCCCATTTTATATTAGGTACTAAAATTCATGAGGCCAGTCTTGTCCTTGGGTTGTCTGTGCTCAGTGGTCCCTAGAGGATGCTGATCTTCCTCCCTGTTGTCTCCCCCAAGTTGTCAGTTTTGTCCTCATGGTTGCCTTTAAGGCATCAGAATTCCTGTCTGTGCCAGAAGCTTTCGGGAACTGGCTCTCAACTCCCTAGGTGATCTATTTCTATTAAATAGCACTGAAAGCCCTGCTAACCCTCCTTATTCCTTCTGAGGGAAATCTCATTCTCTTTTTTTACTGCTTTTACCTCTTTCACTCCTAGGCAGTCCTTGGAATTGTATCCTTGGCAAGGCCAAGTTTCCAGGAGATGGCAGTCACCCTGCCTTAAACAGTTCCTGCGTCCCTGTCCTAAGTGCATGACAGAGATAGGAAATACACCTTTTTTTTTTTA
>LZPO01017496.1:30188-64809 GCA_001675575.1 Neotoma lepida | reverse complement strand
CTTGACCAATGGGTGTCAGCAGATTTCAGGTCTCAGGAAACAATTGTTGGTTTAATGTGAGTTGGTAGATTTCTAGTCTCAGGAAGCCTCTCTTGGTCTAATGAGAGCTGATGGATTTCGGGTCTCAAGATGTCACTCTCTTGGTCCAATGAGAGCTGATTTTGACTTTCAGGAAGCCTCTGGGGTCGCCCGGCAGGGGGGTGGGTAGGGGATGGGGCGTGGGTTTTGTAGATTGCCGGGTCCAATGGAGTCCTTTGGAGGGTGAGCCTGCCCGCAGGAATTTTCCCTGCTGGTCGGCAACTGGGGCCTTGCCGAGAGCTCATTCAGGTGTTTTGAATGCACAACAGTGGTAACTAAATTCTAAAGACTCCGTAATCTCTTCCTGTTGCCCCTCCCCCTCTCCTTCTTTTATTCATGCCCTCTTACCTGGTCATGCTACTTTAATGCTGCTGGNGCTATACCTCACTGATAGAGCACTTGTCTATCAGTGTATCAGCACCACAATAAAAGGAGAAAACAAAATGGAAGATAAAGGAGGAAAGAGGAGGAGGGAGAGGAGAAGGGAAGAATAAGAATGATAAACTTGCATTAGACAGTTATTGGTTGCTGGGCCGTTTTGTAAAGGGGGAAATGTATTAATGCTGATCTCATTCCATCCCACTCACTTCTGGAAGATAGTCATCTCCACCATGGATTCCCCTTGGTTGACTGACTTAGTATTCTTGGAGGGAAAAGTTGATGACATTAGCTTTTCTTGGCAGCATTTTACCCACTAGCCCCTTCATGCTTCTTTGCCTCTAACTGTAGTGTGCTTCTGTGTCTTTCTGCTCACATGCTTGGTTCAGGGTTCCCAAGTCTTAAGGAGCAAGATTGACATTTTTCCCTCCATTCTATCAGGCAGAAACAACCTACCCCTTCTGCCTCCTGCAGCTCACTGTTGAGAGCTTTCGTGGAACCTGTCAGGGGCCATGTGTTGTGGTTCCTTGTGTATCTGTGTCCTGCACAAACAGTGAACTAGGGTGTTCAGGAGCACCCAGCTCTCTGCTTCCACAAATACATGTTGTGCTGTGGACAGAGAATTTACTTTAAAGAATGTTATGAATGAATGAACACATGAAGTTTGCTTAATTGAGCTTTATCCTTCCTCATTTGGGAAAAAAATTGTCTATTTTCTTAGCAATTGCAAGATAAGGCAGTGTTTTCTTTTATTAAACTTTCAGACTCTCACACACTGCAAACTACACAAATATGAGTTGCTATGGCATTACTAAAAGTATTCCACGAGCTCCTGTGGTTGTTGAACTAGTAGAAACAAGGGTNGACAGTTTATTCTTAAGCTGGTAGGCCTGTGTGGCAGGAGGAGGCATGCATACTGAGGGAGAGAGTGCTCAGCAGCACACCTGCACATTGTATGCTAAGATTACATTGCAATATGCAGTGCATGCAAAGTTTGTTNTAGTGCAGTTTTACAATGTGTGCCATATGTCCTTGACAAAGTAGCAAGATCTAAAAGAAACTAGAATGTTAGTTTTTGTATGACTCTATCCCAAGGCTCCAGTGAATTTCCCCATTTTTTTTCTTTTTAACCCATAGCCTACTACTCAAAAGTTGAACTGCCTTTGTCTCAAAATTGACTTTACCTACAGATACATAAGTGCTGTGGGATGGTCTTTCTGTACACTGTGAATATGTGTTGCTACTATTGGTTAATAAAGAAGCTGTTTTGGTAAGGCAGGATAAGAGCCAGGCAGGAAATCCAAGAGAGATACAGGGAGAAGAGGGTGAGTCAGGGGGATGCCAACCCACCATCCAAGGAGCAACATTCCAGCAGACCGGTAATGCCACAGCTACCTGGCAATATATAGATTAATAGAAATGGATTAATTTCAGATGAAAGAGCTAGCTAGCAAGAAGCCTGTGCCACAGACCAAACAGTTTGTAATTAATGTTAAGCCTCTGACTGGTTATTCAGGTACTGGTGGGCGGGAAAGATTTATCCAGCTATACATAAGCATATATTGATATTGTTTTATAATAATTTTAAGAGACTTTATTTTAAATTTTTTCTTATACACATATATAATATGTTGAACATATTCTCCCTGCCCTGTTGTTGTTTGTTTTTGCTCTTTGCGGGGGCCTGCCACCCAGCTCCCAAATAAATCAAACACAGAGGCTTATTCTTAATTATAAATACTTGGCCTTAGCTTGGCTTGTTTCTAGCCAGCTTTCCTTAAATTATGGAAAACAATATAGGTCCAACCTTTATTGTTTTCTTCCAGGGTCTGTGGAGGAGTCTAACAACCAGCTGAGGATTCTAATCTGAAGGATATCAAATGAATCTAAGCACACTGAGTTCTTTAGTCCATTCACTTTATTCTTCTAAGTCAATTCTATCTACACAGTTTCTTTCCTGTTCTCATACTTAGCTCTTCTCAGTCCCTCCTGCTCTCAGTCCCTTCTGCTGTTCTCCCATCTCTATCTAGTTCTTTCCATGTCCATCCTCATCTTTGTTCTTCTAAATCTATTCCTTTCAGTGCTGTAGGGGAACCAATATATATACACAAGCAGTAATTCTTTGTCAAAGCAGTGCAAGGCTTGAAGTTTTTCAGGGTCACAAAGAGAGGTGATAAGGATCCAAACATAAAGCAATAATTGTCAGCTTCCAATTGCAACCCACAAGGGGAGTGACTAAAGGGGAGTTCTCAGGTAAGATCAACTAAAGGCCAAGATCAATTAGGGAATCCTAAAAAGTCTTGTGTAAATAAATCGGGATGAAGGTAAAGAGTTGAGGATTTAATTGTTAGTGGTTATTTTCTCTTATCTGTAAGTGAGATGAGCTAGTTTATCTATGTGTGGTTTTGTCCTTGGAGAAGGGTATCTTTGCTGAAATACTTTTGTCCAGAGAATGAATGGCCCTGGCCAGATGTATGTTAATGAAAAATAAACACAGCTGGGGACAGTTATCCAATTACCCCTAATGTATAGGGAAAGATGTGCCCAAGATTGAGATGTAGTCATGAGATTACATGTACACATAACATGGAAATGCACAGTAAATGGGGAGAATCATAGCTGTTATTGCACAAGAAGTTTACAACAAGAGACAGCCAATTCATTCAAAAGGCAGTAATTCCATAACTCCTTGCATGATGGATTCCTCTAACAGAACCCTTAGTTCTGATAGGTTGACCTTCCAAACTCTAGTTATCATTTGCTGTATACTCCCATGGCCTTTTGCTACGAGCGGCTCTCAATATTAAATTACCCCATCTATCTTTTGCCTCTGGGCTTTTACCTTTTTCTATTTCTGTATCTTTCCTTCTTACTCCATTGCTGGTTGTGTAGCTAGGTGGCTGGCCCCTTGTGTCCTCCTCCTTCTCTAGCCCTTCTTCCTTCTCTTTTTCCCAGATTTCTCTTATATATTCTGTCTGCCAGCCCCACCCATTTCTTTCTCCTGCCTTGCTATTGGCTGTTCAGCTCTTTATTAGACCATCAGGTGTTTAGACAGGCAAAGTAACACAGCTTCACAGAGTTAAACAAATGCAACATAAACAAAAGTAACACACCTTAAAATAATATTCTACAACTCTGCCCCATTCTCCATCCTCCCTTTCTAGGTCCCTCTCTCATTATCCTCTTTGTTCACCTAAATAATTTTTCTTCAGTTTCCACTTAATATATACATACATGAATATATATATAATATATATTACAATAGATAAATACATGAATATTTCTATAAAATCTAAGGACCACAAAGGAGAGAAAAGAAGGTATTTGTTTAGAGATTGGTTTAATTTGCTAAATATTATCATCTCCAGTTGCATTCATTTTCCTGGACATAATTTCATTCTTCATTATCACTGAAAACAATTCCATGGTATTTATAAACTATACTTTTTGTAGCACAAATTCTAATTGGTCTTAATAATAAAAACCTAGAGTCAGATATCAGGGTGAAAGCTGAAAGATCAGAGAAGCAGAGCAGCCAGCNACTAGTTCTTACCTCCACGAAATCCTCAGCCAAAAGAGAGCTGAGCTCCTGTCTCCTCCCGCCTTATATTCCTCTCTCTGCCCAGCCATATCACTTCTTGTCTCCACCTCCCTAGTGCTGGGATTAAAGGTGTGAGATGCCAAGGGCTAGGATCAAAGGTGTGTGCCACCACTGCCTGGCTCTGTTTCTCTTCTAGACTGGACCAATCTTGTGTAGCCCAGAGTGGCTTTGAACTCACAGAGATCCATCTGCCTTTCTTTTGAATGCTGGGATTTAAAGGTATGTGCCACCACTGCCTGACCTCTAGTGGCTTAGCTCCACACTCTGATCTTCAGGCAAGCTTTATTTGTTAGATCATACACAAAATATCACCACAAGTTTTCTTATCCATCCCTCTGTTTGTGGACACCTAGCTGCTGTGCATAGAGCTACAGTAAACATGATATGCAGGTGCCTCTGTGATGTGTTGACTTGGAATCCTTTGGGTACAGACAAAGGAGGGGCATAGCTGGTAGATCTACTTCTAGCTTTTCTTTTTCAGAAATATCCACACTGATTTCCATGGAGGAAACATAAATAACTATGCTCTGGAGAGTTAGGAAGACACTTGTTAAAATAGTGAAATAAAAACAATAAAACATAGAATTTTTTAGGATTATGAGATTCCAATATAATTATGGTCTTGGTGACATTGAAAAATGATTCAATAATTGTAGCAAGCAATTTTGTAGTGTTTAATAAAAATTGTACTTTAAAATATCAATCATGTAAACTATTAGTATCTCTCAAGTTGAACAAAAAAATAAACTAAAGATAATGCCTATCACCAGTTTTCTGTGAAAATATGTAATGTGCATTAGCATATAAAATAAAACAGTAATATAACTAGAATTTAATAATCATTCAAGTACCATTATGGAGTAAGGAAACCAGATGCTTTAGGAGGAGGTAGGGAAAATGATTCTGTCAGTGATCTTCATCCCTTGCCCATGTTTAAAGAAATATCTTTGCTTCCTTTAGAACAGTGACAAAAATAGATAAATTTAGCCCTTTTGTATAACTGTATATATGTTTTCTTGTTTTCACACCAGCCTGCTTTATATTTCCAAGACAACTTGTTTTATGAATTCTCCGGTGTGAAGTATTTCTGCTTGTGAAGAGCTTTTTAGTTTTAACAATACAGTCCCCATTTCCCAGATAACAATCACTAAGGAAGATCCTTGGGAAATTGCATTTTGTCTTTGAGGTTAAGTATAGTGTTGATATAATAAGTGGCTGGAAAGGAATGTAGTTGATGTTAGAAAACACCTAAGGACTGTTCAGGAACTTTCACTAAGATCTGTTGTGAGTGATTCATCACCACAAATGGTTGCCTCCAGATGACTGGTGAAGGTTGATTGATCCCTGTGGTCCAAATAGTTGAATAGTTCAGTGCTGTAACAATGTAACTGTAGAGTTAGCCTCTGTCCTACTTCGCCAGTGGAGAACTGAGATACTTTGTTGAGTTGGTGTTGCGGTCAACAGTTGCAGGTCCATAAGAACCCAGGTATCCTGGCTCTGTCTAGGAGCATCAGCTGGCAAGAGATCTGGAAAATGACCCTCCTTGGTCTTTAGTCCTGTCTCTGCTTTTCACTGGTGCAGCAGCTCTGGTGGAGGCCCCATGAAGCATCCTGTATGCTTGCACTCCCTCCTGCTGAGCGTACCAGCAACTTCAGCTGCTCCTCCCATCCTCAAGTTTAAATGGGAAGGGGCAAGTGGTGCTAAGAGGCCACCATGTCAAACAAGGCAGAGAGCCTTGCTCTGAATGACATATTAACTTGAATAGGAAAAAGTAATGATGGCTTCTAGAAAGAAAGCAGCTCAGTTCACACAGCTGTTTAACTGCCTCTCTTCTGCCAGGTAGGCAGGGTGCCAACATAATGTTCATGAGTTATGTGGTTGGTGGCCCCAGCTATGTGCCTCAGAACAGTCACCTGGTTCAGCTCCTTGTGGGGGGGTCTCATGGAGACTAGCCAGTAGCACTTCGAATTTTATTAGAAAAACAAGCTGTCTTGGACATATAAAGCAGGCCAGGGTGAGAACAAGGCAAACATAAACAGTTGCATAATGGGGATAAATTAATCTACTCTCGCCACTGTTCTAAAGGAAACAAAGATACTTCTTTAAGCATTGGCAAGGAGTGGATTTATATTCTCTCATTCAACTGAGCAGCACTTTTTTGTAAACAGAGGCCTTTCTGTTCCACCCTGCCCCAAGACGATTTGTGAATAATTACTCAGAGGCTTAATATTACTTTATAAATGCTTGGCCTATTTATTTCTTAGGCTTATTACTAACTAGCTCTTACAACTTCAATTAACCCATTTCTATTAATCTATGCATTGCCACATGGCCGTGCCATTACTAGTCTGCTGGAATCTTGCTCCTTGGACAAATAGATGGCATCTGCCCCTGACTTTGCCCTTCTTCTCTTCGTATTTCTGCTTGGATTTACCACCTGGCTCTATCTTACCTTGCCACAGGCCAAAGCAGCTTTGTTTATTAACAATGGGAGCAACACATATTCACAGCATACAGAAAGACATCCTTTTTAAAATTACATTTATTTATTTGTGCTCACGTGTGTGTGCCATGGTGTATATGTGGAGGTCAAAGAACAATTTTCAGTCAGTTCTCTCCTTCCACTATATGGGTCCTAGGGTTGAACTTGGGTTGCCAGGCTTGGTGGCAAGTATGTTTACTGGTAGAACCCTCTCACCAACCTTTGAGCTGCTATTTAACTATTATCACTTCTAGGGAGCACAGGGAACCATTTTTGTTTTGTGACAGTGTAATGACCTGTCTCTTATACACATCTAGATGTGTATAAGAGACAGCTTCTAGGGAGCACAGGGAACCATTTTTGTTTTGTGACAGTGTAATGAAAGTACTTCCACTTGGCATAGAAAAAACAATTAGGAAAAGTTCAGCTTCATAAATGTTTTCTATCTTAAATGTCAGCTGCATGGTGTTTAATGTCCTTCGTACAATGATGTTGATTCTAGAGCACATCTGAAACTGGCTAGAGGAAGCCTACACATCTTCAATGAGTCCTGAATAGGAAGACCAGCTTGTAACTGTCTGAATATTTTTCTTTTTCTAATTTGCCCTTTACTGTTAACATTAACTGCCTTAGAACTATTTCTAGACTGTCACAACCATCCATAATTAATACATGCTGTGCCTAGAAAGACTGAAAAGGACATCACTTAGACTATAAAAAAAACAAAAATATAAAACAACCCACTAGGGTTGGAAACAAGAGATTTTCAAAGGTAAAGCCAAGTCTCTGCAGGGAAATGGAAACTAGGAAATAATAAGAAGGCCCCAATTTTATTTCTAAATAGTGTGTTTTACAGAAATAGCTTACACCCGCAGTACCCAAGAAAACCCCCTATCCCAGAAAAGAATAAGCTTTTATTGGGGTAGAAAAGTCATATAACCATGAGGGTGAGATGGTGGGTAACCTCACAGAAATTCTAAAAGAAACCCCAGAACTTTCCCCATAAAATCAATCTGTTTAAATATAGGGCTTCTTCAAAGACAGAAACTTAAAAACCTGACATTTTAAATGCATGGATGCTCACATGCCAAGGTCATATTGACATATCAAGACAGCATTCAGAGACAGTGCAAGCTTTAGAATGAGTTGATGAAGAAAGAAGATGCATATTTNTGCAGTGTTTTCTGAAAAAAAATGATAGTTTAAAAATAGACAGCTAACAGTGCAGCTCCTTCCCATTTGTACTCCCATGGGCACATGCCGTTTTTGTCAGCCCCATCCTCTATCACCAATACTATCAGCATGGACCAAAAACAGCTCAGTGTAGGGTTACAAAACATGACATGCTTACTCTGAGTCTTAAAAGAATTTATGATCTTAAAGGAAGAGAGAAAAAACAAAAATAAAATTGCCAAATACTGAAGTTTCTTAGCACAGACACAGCCAGGCCATACCAAGAAGTAAGGTAAGAATAATAATGTGGATAGTGAATAGGAAGTTCCTGCTCCACAATGCTGAGAGACTGTCTAATTTAAAGCTTTGTGTCCTTTAGGAATAAGGACATGAATCATTAGTTTATGGTGCACACCTAATAACAACTGACTCATTTAGCACATTGTTAACACCTTCATGTAATGAACTCAATTTGCATCTGTAAAAGGTTCAGATAATCTTCAAATCTAGCCTTAGATGGGCCTGGTGGTTGAGGATTGGGAAGATCTACTTTGTTGAGCCAGCATCTGCTTTTGCTTCCTCTCCTTCCTCCAGACAAGTGNGATAGANCATCATTTCCATTTGGCTAGAGGGTCTCTGCACAAGTAATGCCATTCAAAGTTTGGACACTGGTTGGCACTTGAAGTTGGGTTGCCAAAGATTTAGCCTGTAAAAATTCAGGAAGTGCAAGTAGATTGAATTTCTGAAAAGAATTTATTTGACATAAGTATAGTATGTAACATAAATATAATTCCATGTAACATAAATATAAATATGCAGTACCAATTCAGATACTGCATGAGACATAGAAGACATTTTTCATTGCTTCTCTGAAGTTCCAGTTTGATAAGGCTTCCTCTACTTTACCATAGTTTGGGGTCTGTCCCTGGCCTGCCTTTGAAAGTAAGAGTTGATAGCTTGAATGGATGAGTCAACCCAAAGTAGCAGTTTTTCATATCCTTGTTTGTCTTTACCTTAATAATGGTCCTGTGTGGAAGGAGAGGAGCCCCTCATTAGCTGATGGAGAATCTCCTAGCAACTGCACACTGGTGGGAGGAAGAGGTGCTGGCCCTGTGGCACTATTGCTTTGAACCCAGCCTTGCAAGGAGGAACAAAAGAAATGCTTATTGATTGTGCCTCCTCTTTCATCTTGAAAGGAAAGTGCACATTAACTACATTTATTTCAAATTTAATTGTACATTCACTACATTTAGAACTTTAAAAAAAGCCTAAATGTCAAAATTGTACCAGTAGTTGATAATAGTATAAATATTTAATAATAAAGTTATTACAATAGTATTATTAACAATAATGTATTACAATAGGTGGGAAAAGATTAGCTGATAGCTTGGTCAAGGTGACCTTGCTTTTGTTTCTCAAAGTGATTTATATAGCAGGCTTTCTTGGACCACCAGTCCCAAATCATGACATGGAGACTTATTATTAGTTATAAATGCTCGGCCTTAGCTTAGGCTTGTTTCTAGCTAGCTTTTTTTTTTAACTTAAATTAACCCATTTCTATTAATCTGTGTGCTGACCTTGAAGCTCATTTACCTCATCTATGTACTGTCCATTCTGCTTTCCTGCTTCCTCTGTGTTTTTATTTGGGAGCTGGTTGGCGGCCCAAAGAAAATGCCAACTAAAGATTTATGTGGAGAAAAAGACAAGTAGGCTTACATCAAGGGTAAGACTACAAGAAATTTGGAAGAACGAGTGTGTGTGTGTGTGTGTGTGTGTGTGTGTGTGTGTGTGTGTATAATTATGTAATCTTTTATGTGTGTGATTCTTGAGCTCAAACACCAGGCCACATGCCTGTCAGGCAAGCTCTGCATTAATGAGCCACTTCCCTAGCTTAAAATTTTCTTCACATATATTTTCTAAATGTGTATAATGAGCAAATTTCATTTGAACTGGAAAAATAAGAAATCAAGAACTTTTATTTGGAATGTTATCTTTTGTAAGAATGTTTGAAGCTACATTTTATTTCTATAATGTTCTTAACTTGATGGTTAAACCAAGGTTAGGCTTTTTGGATGTTTCTAGAGTTGAAAATAGCCCCAGAGTCACAGAACCAAATGACTCCCTTCCAGTAAAGTTCCTAAGAGTTGTCTGTCACAGAATAAACAAAGCTCATATCACTTCCTTAAGAGGCCCTGTTAACTCTACCTTGGGTTGTAAGTGTGGTCAGTGACTGACTGAGCTCGCTAGCCAAGGCTGTGCATTGAGAAACTTGACTATTGCTAGTCACACATTTTACTGTTTCCAAGGTATTTGAGTCTAAAGAGTACTGTTGGATTTCCTGTTCCTCTTTGCAGTATATAAACTGTTTCGGCTTCTCTCCAAAGAAATGGCTTGTTTGACATTTGTATTGTTTTCATACAGCTGATGGAAAATGTCTGGTGTCGGTTGGTTTAGACGATTTTCACAGTGTTGTGTTTTGGGACTGGAAAAAGGGAGAAAAGATAGCCACAACCAGGTAAGGATCCGCAGAGCCCTCAGGACATACTGCTGCTAGCTCACCTCAGTGAAACTCAACAGTTTCCACCTTTTGTTTGGCACTCATCTTCAAACTCAGATGAAATTCACGTGGAAACTTAACACCTAAGTGAATACATATCACTCCCTTTCATGGTGCCAAGCCTGATGTTCAGCAGTAATGTCTGATAGGAAATTAGAAAATTCTAGAATGTTCCTCAGACAGCTCTTTATCACACCCCTTCTGTAATACTTCAATTATCTCTATGAAAACTTTTTTCCAGCAGCAGAAAAATGTGTGCCTCNCCTCTTGTTTTTTCTGTCTTAGCAGCTGGGAAGGATTGTCAATGTCATTGGAGTCAGAAGCACCATTTGTTGTGAGGCTATGGCCTGTTGGAAAGGAGGCCCTATCGAGTGCATCTGCTGCTTGCTTTCAGAGCAGGCAAATTGTTTCCCTAATCTCCACACCCTATAAATAGACTCTCCAGACCGACTGCTGTTTATAGCCCACCTGTCCTCCCTTACCCCAGCTTCTCTTTCTGCCTCCTCAGCACTAAGTCCGAACATGCATGTCTACCCTCATCTAGCTCAGCCATGTGCATGGCCTGGTCAGAGGTCAAGACTTGGCAGCCACAGGCCAGGAAGGCAGCTTGTTGCCCAGGCACAGTTTCATACCCTCTCTGTTAGTTATGACCTACATTGCCAACATCCTGTCTGTGTCACAATATCAAAGTTAATGGACTTGAATTGTAATGTTTGTTTTTTAAATGAATACTGTCTACTACAGTGTTACGTGGGAACAAAANCTTTTGATAGTTGATTGTAATGAATGAAGAGCTACAAATTGCTGGAGACAGAGCAGAGCTGCAACTGGGGGACCTTGAGGACTTCACTAACCTTAGAAGAGAAGTTGCTCTGAGATGGCTGTCAAAATGGAATTCTTGGCAGCAGTGACACTCATAGCTCCACCTGCGTGTGTGCTCTCTCTTCTCTTCTTACTTTCGGGTGTCACTCACTCCAGCCCCACTCTCCTCTAGGCTGTTTTCCTCCCAGACTAAAAACTGAATTTCAGTTTAGTATTCCTGATAAGGTACTCTCTGCATTTACACATTATCTCCAGAAAAGTTTGTGTCAGCATTGAAAACTCAAGATCACCTCTGCAGCTGTGAGTGACACATATTTGCATGTTGGAGACAGTATGAGAAATAGAAGGAGTACATCTTAGTATTAAAAAGTATATTTTACTTCTGTCTAATTAGCACAAAGTAAGCTAATGCCATCATGTTAGTAACACAGTTTTTATTCAAAATTGTTCCCCAGGACAATTTCAAAGACAGGAAACCTGCAGAAAGGATTGCCCTCTAAAGGCATTTTTTTTGTATGATGGCATTAATCAGCATTTTTTTCCAAGTGGAAGGTCAAGGACCAGTAAAACTCTGTGGGAGAATACTAGATTTTATAAATACTGAATGAACATAAATGTTTACATAGTATTAATGCTATTTGCACAAATATATAAATAACCAACTAGTTAAGTGAAAAAAAGAATGTAGTATGGCCTTAAATGAGGTGCTGTGGTAGGTAAGAATCTAAAGCCAGGTGACAGAGAAATCATGCTGTATGAAGTGACCCCGTCCTGATTAGCTTCTGAGTAATTCCTGCAGAGGGGCTACATGCCACCCCTAACTTTGCCCTGAGGAGTCTCAGTCATTGCCAGCCTTGCTTTGAGCAAAGTCTAACCACTATCATGTTCTGGCAGCCTGTTCTGGCAGGACAGTTGCCCTACAGCAGTGTGGTTACCTGGGTTGAGAATGACATCCTTGGGGATGGGGCACATGGTGGATAGCAAGATACCCAGTGCCCACATGTACCAGCTGCGCCACACTGCACTCTTGGGATCACCCTTCATTTATGAAGGTATTTACGTGGGTCTGCTCATTGTCAACTCAGGGAAAGAGAGACATTCAGAATTACCAAATGGGGTCTTATAAGATCTCCACTAAGATTTGAGGCACTCTGTTTGGATGTATTTGTACCATTGCTAATTTCATGAATGATTTCAGTCACCTACTTACAAATAGAATTTTTAGATAGATGTTTATCTCTCTGGTTACAAAACTAAATTACTTTTAATTTTTAAAATAAATTATTGGTATACCTACTTTATTTTTAAGCTTTGTAGTAGCACATTAATTTTACACAATAATGGGTTTCATTATAATGTTTTCATACATGTAGATGATGTATTTTGATTCTATTCACTCCCCATTATCCTATCTTGTTCCCCTTCCACTTGTTCCCAACTAGTCAACTCCTGTTTTCATGTCGTGTGTGTGTGTGTGTGTGTGTGTGTGTGTGTGTGTGTGTGTGTGTGAACTAGAGGAACTTACAGCAGCATAGGTGAGGGGTTATTTACAGGAGCATGGGGAACTTACCGGTGACTGCCCACTGAAGATGCCTCTCCCTCCCCCAGCAATCATTAGCTGCCCATAAATGCAGGAAGGGTCAGGGCCTCCTACCCCCTCCCACTTCTGTGATGGAATGTTGATGGGCCCATTCTTATGTAGGCCTTAGGCAGGTAATCACAGTTACTGAGAATTCAGGAGTGCCTGGAAGACAGTGTTCCATAACACCCCTTCCTGCAGCTCTTTCACTGTTTCCTACCATTTTCTTTCAATATATCCTGAGCCTTGGAAAGATGATATAGATGTCTCATATAGGGCTGAGTATTCAACAGTCACTTATTCTCTGCATTTTGATCAGTTATGAACCTCTGCAATAACTTCCACCAACTACAAAAGAAGTGACAATAGCACTAAACTATAAGCATAAACAAAATATTAAAAAAAAAAACAGTTTGACAAGAGACAGCATGTCCATTTAGCAAAACAGCTGTAGCTTCCCCATTATGGCGTCTCCAGCCACAGGCCTTTTACCAGGCTTACAGCACAAGGCATGCACTCCGTCCTATGGAGTCATTCTTACAGGGAGAAAGTGAATGGTTACCTCCATAACAGCCGTGCTACTGTTACACCTGTGGCACATCTTGCCTGGAAGTAAACCTAAATTTTGCATTGTTCAGCATCCTAAAGTGTTCTGAATCAGTAGATGACATCCTTTCTCTCTCAATGGCTATGGGCCAGGGGCCCCAATTTATAGTGAATATATTTCTATCCAAAAATCAGCTTAAACTGATATAGTTAGTGTCTTCTATAGAATGTTCATTTAAAGCTTTTAATTCATACTATCATTCCTTCTACTTCTCCTGCCCAAGATCTCATATCTCAGAATTACATGCAATCCTATGGTGGTGTCACTAATTTTATCTTATGGAAACATTTGGATACATTTAAAATTCTTTTAACTCATAACTAAGTAGACAAAGATGGGGACATTAGGGTAAGGAAAGAGAACAGGCCCAAACATGTACCCTCCCACCCCAATGCTATTATTTTATAGTAGACTCCTGTGTGTTTTAAATATTTTCTTGGTTGCTTGTTTATCCTGTTAGATACACTTAATGAAAACTAAACCAAGTGCATGTTTTTAATATAACTCTATCAATACTTTCATCTAAACTAGAGGTTATTTTTCCCTGTTTGTCTCTTACAGAGGACATAAAGATAAAATATTTGTGGTAAAGTGTAATCCACATCATGTTGACAAGCTGGTTACAGTTGGGCTTAAGCATATCAAATTCTGGCAGCAAGCAGGTACTATTACATTGTTATTTGGGTTTCTCATTTATGTAGCTGAGAGCTGTACCCTTGCTTTGGGATGAGGGGTCCTATTGCCATTATGTGGCCAGTCTCTCTGCAAACTGAAATTAAAATTTGCTTGATAAATATTCTTTCCCAATTTTGCATTGGACTATTTATTGCATAAAATGTGAAACTTAAAACCCTGTATGCTGCTATGCATATTCATCAGTGTCTAGAAAGCTTTTGAAAATACTCTGCTGTGAAGATAATGATTTTTGTATTTAGTCATCTGAACTGAAAGCAGTAATTATGTTGTAGTCCTGAGAAAGAAGTAATTACTTTGGTTGAATGAATAATGTTTTCAATATTTTGAGGATTCTTTTATTAATACATCGCCAAATTTAGCATATGAATTAAACTCTGACTCTGTACATACAAGGTGGTCAAAGTAAGTATTTGTTGGATTATATGTTGGCAAGAGTGAATAAAAAAATGAATATGAATAAACATGGAAAGCAGCCGACTTTTCTCACTTGTAGGCATTGTTACAATTGTATCTGAATTCTTAGTACCCAGCCCAAGAGTACAATGAGCATGTGTGGGCCGTTGCTCTGATGTCTCCTTGCTTTTAAAGGCAGGACAGTAGCAGCACCCTCTGTATGAGGAAGCCAACTGGGTTAAATGTTGAGTGGAGCTGGGTTATCAGCGATGGTCAGCAAGTATAGAAAATGGGAACACCTAGGGCACAAATCTGATGATATTATCTGTCCTATACAACAGTTCCTTCTTACCACAGAATCACCATGAAAAGAATTGAGGGAGAACATATATAACATTTACATTTTATACATACTATCCATTCTAGCTGTATTCTTTAGTTTCATTAAGACTTTCCTTGCTCCCTGAGCCACTGAGTCACTCTCTGCTTCAGCAGGCACAGGAAGGAGGACTGACATTTAGGTTGTGTGTGTGTCTTGGATTAGAAGCATATTAAGTCCTCCATCTAATCAGATCNNGGTTCCTTAAAGCAGGGACCCTGTCCTTAAATTATATGCTAGCATTGAGCACCATGTCTGACTGAAAATAGGAATACCATAGATACTGACAGAGTGGCTAAGCATCATGATACCCTTGTTGTTTTTATTACTTTGACACATAATGTAGACAATTTTTTCACTGAAGATAATCTTTCCATGTGCTCTGAGGAAGCTTCAACTTTCTAGGGTAATATATACCCTTGCTCTGCTCCAGGTGGGGGCTTCACCTCCAAAAGAGGAATTTTTGGAAGTGCTGGAAAATTGGAAACAATGATGTGTGTTTCTTATGGGCGAATGGAAGATCTAGTATTCTCAGGGGCAGCCACTGGAGATATTTTTATCTGGAAGGATGTTCTGCTACTGAAGACAGTGAAAGCTCATGACGGGCCCGTGTTTGCTATGTATGCGCTGGACAAGGTATGGTCTGTTTGTCGGGTTCTTTTTCCTTATTAGCTTTAGAAGAACCACTAAGATGCCTGAATCTAAAATTGTCCTATCTGAATTAGGAAGCAGTTGTCACAAAGAACTAACCAAAGGATAAAAAGGAAGAGAACGCACAATTTTTATAATTTCTTTTGTTAGTAGCTGTCCATGTACTGTTTCTCCATTTTCTCTTATCTGGACGTCCTGGCTGTCACTCCTAGGAGTCTCTTAAGGAGTCTGGGGGTAGACATGGACACACAANAGCAGAAGAGAACACATGGGGTATTTCAGTGATGTCTTCCTTTGCAGTGACAGAGTATGCAAAGACCTGGAAGTACCAAGTGGTTGCTTTATTGTCCCCCATGTTGGTATGTTATGACCAACGTTATGTTCCTGAATAGACAGAAGGACAACAGGTTCAAGTCAACAGGAGTGTTCAAGTCAAGTATATGCATGGGCTGTATTTCCACTCCAGACCAGATCATTGCTCTAGTCTGTCCAGCTACCCATCTCCCTCACAGTGTTCTGTACAAAGACACCATTTAATAGTGTGTTTAAAGCTCTTTCTTTCAATTAATATGCCTGAAAATGACAACCTTTTCACTCAGTTCTAATTTACTGGTAGTACCAGTTCATCTGTGCTCTCTGACCTGCAGTTTAAGCTACTCAACACATTTTAAAAATATATCAAGTTTTAAAATATATCAATAAATATGTTGAGCCCACAACAAAAGTAGGTCTTTGTTGGAAGTGCAGTTGTAATGATACTTTTTGTAGTTGAGCTGTTCTTTGCTGGAAAATTTGATTTTGGCTAAATTGTAAATGTTGGAAAAAATTAAAGCATAATGCAAAATTTGTGGAGTCCTATAAGTCAGTGTGGTATAACCGACTCAAATGCTTCATTATTTAGGAGATTAAGCTGCAAAATCACCATGAAAAGCAAGGACAGCTCAATATAATTTACTCTGTTTATTTTAATTTGAGGAGTGCCTCTCCTGGCTACAGTTCTATCCAGCTATTCTTAGTATCCACTGAAATTGGCTCTAGAACCCTAGGGGAATACCGAGAACCCAAGTCCTCAGGCTCCTCGTATAAAAAGTGGAATAGTACTTCCCTATATCCTAGGCACATGCATGTGCAGACACACCCACACACCATGTACTTAGAATTATGCATACCCCACTGTGTACTTTGAATCCTCTCTAGATTATTTATAACAGCTAATGCAACATAAATGCTATGCAAGCCTTTGTAGTTCTGCATTAGGAAAATAATGTTAAGAAAAATTCCTGTGAATGTTCAATACAGATGCAGTGCTTTGCTTCCCTCATATTTTCAACCTGTGAATGCAGAATCCAAAGATGCAGAGAGCAGCTACAATAATAAGAAGGATATTTACTATAATGAACTTCAAAATATGATTTCCTTATGAGCTTAATTGAAATGTATTGAATTAAAATTTTGATGGGTTGGAGAATTGGCTCAGTGGTTAAGAGGATCCAGATTTGACTCCTAGCACTCATATGATAGCTCATAATCATCTATAATTTTAGTTCTTAGGGATTTAATACCCTTTCCTAGTCTCCACAGATACTTCATGCTCATGGTGCACAGATATGCATATAGGCAAAATACTCATACACCTAAAATAATGAAAAAATTTAGAAGATTTATCACTGGATTTTTTTTTTGACTTAGAAGATATACCTGAAGCTGCCTGACCTAAGGGGGCTCTTGATGGGGCTAGGAAAGAGATTGGTCATTTTGATGTGTATATATAACCTGTACCTTCACAGGGCTTTTGATATGTATATATAATCTTTTACCTTCACAGGGCTTTGTAACAGGTGGAAAAGATGGGATCGTGGAACTCTGGGATGACATGTTTGAAAGATGCTTGAAGACCTATGCCATCAAAAGGTCTGCGCTGTCGACTAGCTCTAAAGGTACCATCCTGAATGTGCAATTGAGAGCATTTTCTTCACAGGAATGGGGGCAGTGGTGCAAATTCTTATAGTAGTGTTTCTTAGCCAATCAAATTTCTTTCTTCCCATCAGAACTCTCAGTCCTTGGCAAGCGTATCAAGGACGATTACCTAGTACCTAGCACTTTGGAAATAGAAGACCCTAATGTTAACCTACCTTCGTGGTATTTACTAAATTCAACATTTTCCCTCTCAGGCCTGCTTTTGGAGGATAACCCTTCAATTCGTGCCATCACCCTGGGGCATGGACACATTCTTGTGGGGACAAAAAATGGAGAGATTCTAGAAATTGATAAGAGTGGCCCAATGACACTGCTTGTTCAGGTACCTCATTTGTACATGTTGCAAACCATGTTCATGTCAAGGCTGAGAATGCTGTGGGGCAAAGGAGGCAAAGGGTGCATAGATCACACAGAACTTCCTGGGGTACTCCAGCGTGGTGTTAACAGACCAGAAACAACACTCATTCTAGCCTCAGCACCTCTGTGGGCCCGGAGTCTGAGCACAGCTGAATTGGTTCCCCTGCTGTGTTGCTCAAGGTTGGGGCTCAGTAGAGGGGGAGCTTCTTTGGGCTCTGAGGCTGCTGGCAGAATTTAGTTTCTGTGGCTGTAGGACTGGCATTATTTTCTTGCTAACTGTTGCCCAGAGGTTGCAGTGTCAGTCACTTATCCACTAGAGTTCATTGGCATACACAGGGTCTCTCATACACTNACTTTGTCAGAGCAAGGAAAAAAAAAAAAAAGACACCACGATCTTATGCAACTTAGTTATGTCACACATTCCCTGGAACTTTCTGTCACCTTTGCCACATTCCGCTGGTTAGAATCAAGTCATGGGTCGTGCCATACTTGAGAGGAGATGATTATGCCAGGCTTGGAAGGTCAGGGGGCTTTGGAGCTTCTCTGTCATACTCCACCCCTGGCCACTAGCTACAGATATCCCAGCCACATGTGAAACCTGTTTCTATAGTGTCCAAGAGCCTTATCCCTTAGTAATACGTGCTCAAAGTTCAGAATCTTATCATCCAAATCAGATCCAAGTGTGGGTGACGCACCTTAGATGTATCTCTTTCTGATCTGTTGGTCCGTAAAACTGATGATAATTTCACTGTTCCCTCAAACATGTCTTTAGGCCTTGCCTCACACAACCACATTATGCTCTCCCCAACCTCCTTCCCTCAGGANGTGTGTTGCCTGGTCTGGCAACACACTGCCCTTGTAGGTGAAGAGGTGTGGTGAGCCATGAGGGTGTGTTTAGAAGCTGAAATGAAGAGATGTGCTGTCTCATTGGGGTTACTATTGATGTTAATTGCAAGTTAAACATGAAGAGAAAATCTTGTCAGTCAACAAATGGGCTAATGAACAGATAGCTTTCAATAGAAGAAACACAAATAGACAATAAGTATTTTTAAAGATGTTGAACACCCTTAGCCATCAGGGAAATGCAAATTAAACTACTTTGAGATTCCATCTCAAATGGCTACCATTAAAAAAAAAATGCTTCGAGTCTTTCTCTGTCCCATCAACTAGCTCCCAAATAATGACAGAGATTTATTATTAATTATGAATGCTCAGCCTTAGCTTAGGCTTGTCCCACTAGCTCTTTTAACTTAATTTAACCTGTTTCTGTTTATCTACATTTTGCCTTGAGGCTTTTTACCTTTCTTTCATTCTGTATGTCCTACTTTTCTGCTTCCTCTTTGTCTGGCTGACTGACCCCTAGCATCTCCCTGTTGTTTTCTTTTCTTTCTTTTCTGAGCCTAAATTCCTCCTTCTACTTACTCTCGCTGCCTGCAAGTTCCACTTATACCTCCTCCCTTGCTATTGGCCATTCAGCTTTTTATTAGACCAATCAGATACCTTAGGCAGGCAAGGTAAAATAGTAACACATCTTTACATAATTAAACAAATGCAACACTCTTTACATAGTTCAACAAATATTCTGCTACATAAATAAATGCAAGACATCTTTACATAGTTACAAATGCAACACATCCTTGCATAGGTAAACAAATATTCCACAACACATAGATATGGGGGTGGGGTGGGGAGAGGAACCCTTATTCACTGCTCCTGGGAGTGTAAACCAGTTTAGTCATTTAGGAAAGAAGTATGAAGGATTCTCAAAAACTTAAAAGTAGAACTTCTGTATAACCCAGCTATACACCCAAGAACCATACCCTTCCACAGAGACACCTGCACGTATGTTTTCACCCTGCTTTTTTTCACAATAGCAAAGAATGGAATCAGTTTAGACATTCTTTAGTGGATGAGTAGTTAAAGAAAATGTTATTTACTCAAAATTTTATTCAACTGTAAAGAAAAATCTAATAATGAAATTTGCAGGAAAATGAATGAAACTAGAAAGGACATTAAATGAGGTAACTGTTGGAATTCCTGGCCATTCTCCCAGCTAAGTGACCTCACATGCTCGCAAGGGAAATCCCGCCTCTTCCTCCCTCTCCTTGTCTCTCTTCTCTCTCTTCCTCTCTCTCCATGTGTGCGCACGCTGTCTGTCTCTCTCTCTCTCCCCGGCATCTTCCCCCCTCTCTCTCTTTCTCTGTCTCTGTCTCTCTCTCTCTGTGTCTCTCCTTCCTCTCCCTCTCTCCTGCCCCCCCCTCCACTTTCTAATAAAGCTCTGATACTGGGTTTTGTTGTGCCTCGTGACCTTTTCTCGCAGGGTAACCACAGCGCTGCAAAATACTAACATTTAAAATACTAACAGTAACCTGGACTCAGAAACACAAAAATTGTATATTCACTGTCATATACAGATCCTAGCATACGTGTATGTGTGTGTGCATGGACACTGGCTGTAACCTATGAAACACGTAAGGTGATCACTAGAGGGCGAGGGGAGGGAAATGGATTGAGGAAGGGAATTGAATGGAAGTGAAAAGTTCAAGGGGGAATCAAAAGGATGAGGGGAGATAGGGAAGGAGATCAACAAAGGCTGTTTTAAAATGATATACATGTATTAAAACTAACGAGCTAGCTAGATAGATAGATAGATAGACAGACAGGTAGATGGATGACAGACAGGCAAATAGAATAAAGCCTCTTTTAAAAATCTGCATAAAACAAACCTGAAACTCCCACATCTGACTGTGCAGGCACCGTGGGAGCCATGCTGGAGACAGCTCCTTGAGATGTCTTTGTTCTCCATGTCTTTGCTTCTCTTGGTCCCTTCCAAACTAATTTCTTTCTCTTTCTGGTCATAACTTATTTAATATTATGAAAAAGCATATTTTAACCCTCAAAAGTTTGGAAATTAATTTTTTCCCATAAATACTAGATTTCTAAGTGTTTTTGAAAATTTTATTCTATAATTTAACCTACAGTGTAAACTCTTCTAATTTTATAAAATGTTATGTTATAGTTAAGGCAATTTTACTTAAATTTGCTTTAAATGTGATAATAGGGGCTTTCAACTTTTGGCTTTTACCATTCTGTTCTCTCTTGTTTGTTACTATTGCTCTAGTAATCTCTACTATGGCCTATTGAGTACCTACTATGTGTCAGGCAGTACTATTGGGCAACATTTATCTTCAGGACAGATTTAGTCAGTAAAGTTGTTTAGTAGGTGAGGAACTAAAGCCACCTACATTTCCCACAGCCATATGCTAAGAATCCCAGAACCACAACTCAACCCAACCCCCATTTTCACTACTCTAGGCTGTTCCCCACTTGTCCTACAGCTACGGACATGACGGGAAAGCAGTACAGGAAGGTAAGGAAGGTCCAACCCCCTGAGCTAGGAGTTCCACTTGAGCACAAATTGTCAGCCTCCTCCATCCTCTCATCATGTGTAAGCCAATCTNTCCCCTTCTGTGGGTGTCCCTGCAAATGCTATGGCCGACAGAAAACAATCCATGAGAGGCAAGAAGGAAGTCTAGTTCAACACTTAATAAGCTGGGCTGGTTCAAACTTCTAGAGTCTGACCCCAAGTGGTTATTTTTGATATATTTAAACACAGTACAACTTTGGGAAAAATTTCCTTGTGACAGTTACCACAACAAAGCTTAAGGCATAACTACATCAAAACTCCATTTCAAAGTACCTGTGATTTCTTCTGTAAGAATGGGAGGAAGGATTTGTAATAAGCATAATAGTAGACTCTTTTGCAAAGTACNTGGGACTTCTTTCATAAGAATGGGTTCTATTGACTGAGAAACAGTGCTCAGGAATCTGGGGAATTCAGGTGAAGCCTGGCTCTATAGAATAGCAAAAGGTCACCAGGTTATTAGCTACATCCACTTCCACCTTCTGGGTGGAATACAGGTGTAAACCCTTCTGTTGAAGAGACAAGCCTGTGAGCTGAACATCCCTGCTTTCTCCAGTGCTTATCTGTGAGCATGAGGACCTTGTGCCTTCTACACCTTTCCTTCTCAGCACTGTTCCCCCTCTCATTTGGTGTTCCTTCCTGAGTAAACTCAGGGTTTGTGTTCAGTTAATCCTTGAGGTTCCTGAGAAGGTCTTTCCTACCTTTGTTGTAGGCATGGTGGAATGAGGGCTGACTGCTCCCTCAGGTCCCATAGTCATGTTTGGAGGGAAAACAGACCCTGNGAGAACATTCAGGAACCACCATCCTCTATCCTACTGTCGGCAGGTTTCAGAGCTTCTGTTCCAGTTCTGATGCACTTGGAAGGAGGGGTGTTGTTTAAGAGAAAGGCAGCTGGTTTGGGAGCTGGGGAGCCAGCAGCACGTAGCAGGTTTTGAAAACCCCACTGTGCACACAGCTGTCCATTACGCTGCTGTGGTCAGCCTCCTAAGTGATGAGGAAAGTCAGATCTTGGTTCATTTCTTGTGTCATTTAGGGTTCTTCTGGCCTGCCTCACTGCCCCTGTACATGTGGGCTCTAAAGTGATCAGCTTGAGAAAAACAACAGTTTTGAAATCCTTTTGAGGCAGCGATTTCAAAGAATCCCAGAGTGTGATGTGCAAATCATATAAAGCTCTCAGCAGAACCAGTTAGTCCAGAGAGACTGGGCATGGCCTGTCACCCATATTTTNTGACTCTGAGGTGAAAGACTTTTCAAGAGACTGGCACTGAGGATGCAAATGCAGTGCACCACGGTCTCAAGGGATGAAGAGCCCAGCCCACCTTTCCTCCGATACATGACTATCTGGGGACTTCTGCCCAATCACTGTTTTGCTCAGACAGCTTCCCAGATAAACTGTCATCCAATTTCTCTTTGGAAAGCTGCTGTTCCCCNAGAACATTCCAACTACAAGCCCCCCTGGGACTTATGGCCTGCTTGCTTCTCTAAACAGAGCATCTGGAGTCAGCTTAGTTAACGGTCTGCTTATTACTACGTTTCATGAATTCTTCTCTATGCTGTTTTATTGAGGGATAAATTACTTTTTTCTTCATGTCGAGTGTTGATATTTAAAATACTGGATTTTTGTTGTTGTTGTTGTTGTTATTTTGCTTTGTTTTGAGACAGAGTTTCTATATATAGTTCCTGGAACTCACTATGTAGACCAGGCTGGCCTTGAACTCACAGAGATTCATTCACCTGCCTCTGCATCCTGAGTGTTGGGATTAAAGGAGTGCGCCACCATCACCCAGCTAAGTGTTGATATTTAAAATACTGTTTTATCTCAGTTACTGTTTCTAAGCCAGTTAAGAGTGTTTGTTTGTAATAAGATATGGACATATGGAATTGCATCTGTGTGTATTATTAAGTACCTTTCAGCTTGTGGTGATTACTATTGGTACATGGGCACACCAATTTATGAACAAATATTGAATCTGAGCCACACCTATGACTCTGAAGTCAAAATTTAGATTTATTTCTTTTCAGCCAGACAAATGCATCCTGTAGCTCAGTGGCAGAATGCTTTATGTATGAGGCCCTAGATTCAATCAGAGTATGGGGGTAGGAGAAAGCCAAGTCCAGTGCATGTGAAGGACTACAGTTGTATGAACAAGGATGTTGCTGTCTAGTTCCATGACAAAGATAGATGGCATCTACACCGTAGAGTAGTTTGGTTTCACCAAAGGCAGTCATTGGTGTCATTGTGATCAAGTTGTTTCACCACAGTGTGTTTACATAGTGTGTTTCTGCAGTTAAAACAGGATAAGGATCTAGGGAGATGCTCAGTTAGTAAAGTGCTTGCTATGCAAGCATGAGGACCTGAATTGGGATCCCCAGTAACCAATTAAAAAGCTAGGTATAGTGGTATGCATCTATAACTCCAAGGCTAGAGCTGGGGCTGGGCAGAGACCGGTGGTTCCCTTTCATCAGCCAGCCTGGCTAAATTACTGAGAGACCCTTTTCAAAAGTTAAAGTGGAGAGCAATTAAAAAACACTCACAGTGTTAACCTCTGGTCTCCACACACAAAGTACAGATACACTATATAGATAATCGTGCACATAAGCACATACACACATAACAAGGGGGAAGGGTGGGAATTTTACAATTCACCTGGATATTTGTTGCCACATGGGAAAATGTCTTCCATACTATAAACAAACCTATAAGCAGTGAGTCCTTCCTGAAAGAATGGTTTGTATCATGAACAGCCAGCTTAAAGGTCATACTTAAGAAAGGACTTAATGCAGTCATCTTGGCTCATGGAAACTGTTTCTTTATGTCTTAACCTGTCTGAGGCACTCTCAGTCTGAATGTGCAGCACAAACTGAAGAAGGACTAGCCAGAAAGTATGGGTTTACTTTGTCCTGTGTCCTCTCCCACAGGGACACATGGAAGGGGAAGTGTGGGGACTAGCAGCGCACCCTCTCCTACCCATCTGTGCAACAGTAAGCGATGACAAAACACTTCGGATCTGGGAATTATCCTCCCAGCACCGTATGCTGGCAGTACGGAAACTTAAAAAAGGTACACAATCTCCTATGTTGGATTTATTCATTCATCAACTACTGTTGAATGAGAGCACCTGTTACACACCTCAAAAATATCCTAAGCAAGGGAATTCAGACTTCACCATGCATTTAAAACTAAGAGCACATAGAGATTTTCCAGAAGTTAGTCTTGTTTCAGAGTGCCTCAGCATCATTCACTTTACTTGTACTACACAGGCGCTGGCCACCTGGGGCTGTATCCTTCGTTGTTGAGAGCTGAAATGCGTCAGCTTATAAAATAAAACAAATGAAGAAAACCACTATTTATCTCTATGACTAACAGTCCCCAGAATTTATGGAAAATAAAAGGTCAGTTTACTAGAAAAAAAAATTGATGTCATAAATGTGTGTTGGACATCTGCACACAGTAGTTTCGGCAGGAGGGGCCAGTTCAGCAAATGCTTCTTGAGTGGCTCTATATGTCAGGCCCTGAGGATCTCACAGAGAACATGAGATTTGAAAGGAGTCCCAGCAGCAGCTGGCCTGCTTACTTGGGTAATCTGAGAGGAGTCTAAAAATAGGACTTTATATAAAAGGGCGGGTAGGAATGAAATGACTGGGCTATGCCACTAGTAGCTGCAGGTGCCATTGCCAGGTCTGGGCTTGAAAAGACAGAAGGATGAAGTGGTTGGTGGGATGGGGAGTGAGAAATGTGTGAGATAGTGGCTTTGTAGGAGCAGGTTGGAGGAGCAAATTCTCCAACCTCCCAGTCCTCCACCTTCCGGTCTTGCCATGCTTCATCTTGGCCAAACCCACCCAGACACCAAGAGGCCAGGGAGCTCCTGACACAATGCACTCAGGCCAGCTTCAGGCAGACAAGTGGAGATGGGTGAAGGGTAGAATGGCTATCCTGCAGGAATAAGGGGCCATGGAAGCTCAGCCCAGACCTACCAGCTAGACTGCTTTCTTAGGAGGAAACAAGGAAGCTGAGCCTTGTGGTCACAAAAATTCTTAAGGCAGGAAAGGCTGAGNTTGGGTCCTGGTGCTTGCGTATTTGTGCTGAATCATTCTGCAGACATGGGAGCGTCTAAAGGAATCATGCAAAATGAAAGCATAGAACTGGTAGTAACAGTTGAGTCAGAGACCATGCCTAGTACATCACTTTTACTCCGCAGATGTGGGGGTCCTCTTTCCCTTTCAGCCTATTGGCCACCAGGTTGAGAGGGCAAAGAGGAGAAGGGGCGGGCGACAGAAAGCTTTGTATGTGGCCCATGAGCACGAATGGAGACAGCCCTCCATGATACAGATTTGGTGAATCAGCTCAATTTTATTCCAGAGTATAAGAAATATATAGGGTTGGGGACCCTGGGGACAAACTCTAATTTTCATTAAGTGACACACTCCTCTCACAAGGCTTAGTATGTGGCAGTAGGGTCCTTTAGCAGAGATCCTAGAGCAAGTCTTCTTAGGAGGGTCAAGCTAAAGATGAATCAGGCATCTGGTTTTAGAGAAAGCTTTCAGATAAGATCAGTCTTCCAGGTCCAGGGACATTCTCCAGATAAGGGCAGGTAGAGAACAGGAAGCTTTGCTGGGGAGGGAGCTCCATGTTGCTGAGTTATTGAGATAAGCTGCCAGGCAGACTGTGATCTCTAACCAGCCAGTAATGCATCTCAACATGCAGAGACCCAGTGAACAAGGCCATCATTCTTATCACTTACAGATTAGGAAATGGAGACAGGTTACTATAGTAGTTTGTCCAAGGTTGTCTAACTAATAAATAGTGAAACCAAATGCACACTGTAGCATGGTGGCCTCACAGAGCAACCTGTGCCCTGGTTGTCACTAACTCTCCACATTGCCTCACTTTTCCCTAGATGCCTACAACTTGGTAGATGCTAGAGCAAGGATTTTGACCAAGTCTAAGCCATGCTCTGAACAACTGAATCGTCTTGNCCACTAACTTGCATTGGTGAGATGAAACTAGGGCCTTGTTGTGGAAGCTAGTCAATGGACTTCAATCCCTTAGGTTAAAAATTAGTCAAAAGAGCAACTATTGCTCTTAGATGACAGTTCAACCTAGCTTCCCTTGCTATCCTGGTGTAATTATTAACATCTCTCCTTTCACCCTAAAACATGGCTTAGTTTGCATGGTAATTATGGTTCACCCCACCCTGATGATGCTCCCTCGGGCTAGCTAGTCTCTGTATTGTCACTACTAGCAGCATGACTGACTCACAGTAGGTGAATACACATTAAATGGACAAATGAATGGAGATGTTGCTTACATAAACCAATTCAAAGTTACTAGAATGAACACAGCTTTCAGCATCTGTCAGCAGAGGCATGGGTTCCTACGGAAGCTAGACTGAGCTGCCTCAGCACAAGGCAGAATGGCTAGGACTGTGACAACTAGAATTTTCTACCTCTTGATTGTGCATTATGATTCACAAAGCAGAGAAATTAAAATTATGAGGGGTTTTCTAAATAAAACAAATGTGTATGTCAGTCATGATATCTCAAAAATGGTTTCTAGACATTTTGTTGGAGAACTCATGTTCTTGAGTGTTTCCTCTTTTCTCAGAGGCTATGTCATCCACTAGTCCTCTCTTGCACCCACTCACCCTACCTGCCTTAAAAAGGCCCAGATACTCCAAGATAAAGAAATGAATGAATAAACCTTATGGAAGTTAAATTTTATTTTTAAGATTAATCTTTTTAATTATGTTATCTGTGCACCTGTGTGGAGGTGTGTGCATNCAGATACTCACATAAGAAGGTGTCAAAAGGACTCAAACTAGACATCAAAATATCTAACAATCCAATTAGAAAATGGGCTACAGACCTAAACAGGGAATTCTCAACAGAAGAATCTTAGATGGCTGAGAGACATTTGANGAATTGCTCAACATCCCTAGTCATCAGGGAAATGCAATGCAAAATGACTCTGAGATACCATCTTACACCTATCAGAATGGCTAAGATAAAAAACACTGAGGACAGCTTATATTGGAGAGGATGTGGAGCAGGGGGAACACTCCTCCACTGTTGGCAGGAGTGCAATCTTGTACAGCCACTTTGGAATCAATCTTCCTCAAGACCCAGCTATACCACTCTTGGGCATATACCCAAGGAATGCTCAATCATACCTCGAGGACACATGCTCAACTATGTTCATAGCAACATTATTCGTAATAGCCAGAACCTGAAAACAACCTAGATGCCCNTCAACTGAAGAATGGATTAAGAAAATGTGGTATGTATACACAATGGAGTACTACTCAGCAGAGAAAAGCAATGACATCATGAAATTTGCAGGCGAATGGAGGGAACTAGAAAATATCATCCTGAATGAGGTAACCCAGACCCAGAAGGACAAAACATGGTATGTACTCACTCATAAGTGGATACTAGATGTAAAGCAAAGGATAACCAGACTGCAATCCACAGCTCCACGGAGGACCCTAGGAAGGACGCATAGACTGCCCAGTGAGGGAGAACTGGATGAAATCCACATGGGCAGACTGGGGGGTGAGAGGGAGGAATAGAGAGCAACGAGATGGAGGATGTGAGCATAGGGGAACGGGAGGTTCAAGTTGGAACAGGGACACAGTAAGAGAGCAAGGAAAGAGATACCATGATAAATGAAGACATCATGGGAATAGGGAGAAACAGAATGCTAGGGAGGTTCCCAGGAATCTGCAAGGATGACCCCACCTTAGACTACTGGAAGTAATTGAGAGGGAGCCTGAACTGTCATATTCCAGTGAGTATTCACATGGATGAATACCCTGTCTGTCAACACAGAGCCCTGATCCAGAGACTGATGGAGGCAGATGCAGAGATCCACAGCCGGGCACCAGGCCGAGCTCCAGGAGTCCAGTTGATAGAGAGGGGCTTCTGTGAGCAAGGGACAACGGGATCATGATGGGAAGGTGTACAAAGATGGCCAGCCAAACTAGTGGAGATACATGAACTGTCAACCAATAGCTGAGGAACCCCCAGGAGTCCTCTCCCAGAGACAGATGGAAACAGATGCAGAGATCCACAACCCTGTCTCTTATACACATCTAGATGTGTATAAGAGACAGTCACATGGATGAATACCCTATCTGTCAACACAGAGCCCTGATCCAGAGACTGATGGAGGCAGATGCAGAGATCCACAGCCGGGCACCAGGCCGAGCTCCAGGAGTCCAGTTGATAGAGAGGGGCTTCTGTGAGCAAGGGACAACGGGATCATGATGGGAAGGTGTACAAAGATGGCCAGCCAAACTAGTGGAGATACATGAACTGTCAACCAATAGCTGAGGAACCCCCAGGAGTCCTCTCCCAGAGACAGATGGAAACAGATGCAGAGATCCACAACCGGGTGCCAACCTGAGCCCCAGGAGTCCAGTTGTTGTGAGAGAGGAAAAATTGTATAAGCAAGGGACATGGAGATAATGACTGGAAAATGTACTGAGATGGCCAGCCAAACTAGTGGAAACGCATGAACTGTGGTCCAGTAGCAGTGGAGCCCCCATGGTGCTGGACTGGGCCCTCTGGATACTCGAGACAGTGGTTTAGTGTGAACTGTTTAGGGGGCCCCCAGGCAATGGGATCAGGATCCATCCCTAGTGCATGAGCTGTTTTTTTTGGAGTGCGATGCCTATGGTCTGTCTCTTATACACATCTAGATGTGTATAAGAGACAGCTCTTAACCTGAGTCATTTCTCCAGCTCTAGAAAGTGATTTTGATAGTATGTGGGAGGAAGATATATTTAAATCATGATAATTTTCACAGATTTAAAAATAGGTATTTATTATGCTATATATGCACACATGCACATGAAAACTAGAGACAACTCTTGGGAGTTTGTCCTCGCCTTCTACCATGGGTTCTCAGGTTCAAACTCAGGTTGTCAGACTTGTATAAAACATGCTTTTACCCACGAACTGCCTCATTAGTCCCCAGATGATGAAATTTGAATTCCCACCTGGGTAGTGTTAAAGGCCCAGTCAAACATAAACATGTGATGCACACATCCACATCTCCCCCCTGTCTCCATCTGCTTTGCTCAACAGCAAAGTGCTCATGATTATGATTTTTCTTGGATCCTTTTGTAGGAGGAAGATGCTGTGCCTTCTCCCCTGATGGGAAAGCCTTAGCAGTTGGTTTGAATGATGGAAGTTTCTTGGTGGTAAATGCTGATACTGTGGAAGACATGGTCTCCTTCCATCACAGAAAAGAAATGATCTCTGACATTAAATTTTCAAAAGGTGAGCCAGGTGGTGGTATATGCCTTTAATTCCAGCACTCAGGAGGCAGAGGCAGGCAGATCTTCATGAGTTCGAGGTCAGCCTGGTCTACAGAGTGATTCCCAGGTCAGCCAGGGCTACACAGAGAAACCTTGTCTCGAAAAAAAAGAAAAAATTCAAAAGGTGAAGATGGCAGTAGATACTTCTAAAAATAGCAATCTTGAGACAAAATTTTTTTTTGTAAGAATGGACTGTTCTAAAAGTTTCTCTGACCTTTCTCCCACTTCAAAATCTTAAGTTCCTGGAGGTGAATTCCTACATCAAATGTGTTGCTGTTTACTATATACTTGTCTCTATAGATACAGGAAAATACCTTGCAGTGGCATCCCATGATAACTTCGTGGATATTTACAACGTACTTACGAGCAAGAGGGTTGGCATCTGTAAAGGAGCTTCTAGCTACATCACACACATTGACTGGGACTCTAGAGGTAAAGCAGGTTGTGGTTTTAAGATGAAACTTGAATTCAACATCTGTTCATGCATCATTTCTAGAGAGAATGGCTGTTGAGTTTTAGAGGAAAACAGGAAGAGGAAGGCCCACGGCAGCGTATGAGGCTAACCTGACAGCCCAGGAGCAGCTGCTGTTAACATTCTGAGTATTTTTCTATTCTGTGAAGGTGTCATTAATTGATTAATTAATTAATTAAGCCATCGGGGCTTAAGATCAAGAAAACATGTGATGCCCTAAATTACCATACATGCCTTGGGTTGCATATGATCTGTCCTTGCCTTTCTACTCGGCCTTCCTGACCAAGACTCTATCTCCAGGAGTTTGGCCCCTGAGGTCTCAAGTAATTTTCATCTGTCAGTGGAGACAGAAACCTATGCTCAGCTCACCTGACTTTACCTTTGCTCTCCAAAGCTCCTACCTTCCCCTTTTGCCTCCTCCAAGTTACTTCCACAAAACCATGAATATTTGTCTATTTAATACATCTAGCATCTACCATTTGCAAAGTCTTAAGACAGAAAATGTGGATCTAGAAGTAAGGCATGGCTCTCGTCTCTGTGAATGTTACAATTTAGGGAGAGAGAGGGGCTTGTTCTGAAAGAATGTGACGTGTGACGATACAGACATGGACTGAGAAGCTGTGAGTCCTAGAGGAAGTAGTGAGGAGACTTGGGATAGGCCATGTCAGTATTGGGGTGGACTGTAAGTGCTATACAGGGGCTTACCATCAAATCCTGGAGACTTGATTATGTTAGCCTGGAGCAAGCATTTAGGAGTGGGCAGAATCCTTATCTGCAAAGAAGTCATAGCCTGCTATGGTAGAAAAGCACAGTGTGTGCTCTGAGGAGAGAGCGCCAAGGGAAATCCAAGATACCCTCATAGGCATGGGTCACCAGATAGCAAAGGAACATGGTGTGCAGAGCTGAGAAGGTGGGAGGGCCAGGGGGTAGGTAAGAAGCTGTGAGTAATGCTTGGCTGAGCAGTGGAGGAAAAGAGTCTGGCAGGTCAGACCAAGACAGAGCCAGGGGACCCTTTCGTCATGCTAGTTCACATGGAATTCTGTTTTGGAGGCATTGGGGAGCTCCAGGTTATTTTGAGTGGGGCATCCCCAAAAGCAACTAATAAAAGTCAGAGAAAGCTGGCAAAGGTCTGAGCAGAAGTTCCTGCAGAGACTCTGGGATACCTTATTTCAAGTATTTTTGGAGATAGTCATAGACTGGGCTAGGAAGTTGATTAGCTAGATTTGCTGCACTGGAATTTGAACTTTCTTTGAGCTTTATGGCCTGCAGGAGTTTTTGAACAGTAGATAGAAAGGAAAACATGTGACCTATTGTAAGAGGTGCCAGCCCCAACGAGGGTGGAGAGAAATCGGATAAATCCCCCTCCTGGCTTTCTGGTCAGGGCCATTCCAGACAGGCAGAGAGGCAAGGGCATGGGATGGAATTTGTGGTCAGGCAGGAGCACTGCCACTTAAGTCACCTAGAGTTGGTGAGGCTGAGGGGCAAGTGGGAACAACTGCCTCTCACTACCTACTTCTTTTATATTCTCTGTTCTATTGTTTTAACAACTCAAGAAGGCATTGTCCATATTCCTTCTTCCCTGTTTATGCTAGGGTAAGATGACTGTTCGGAGCCCACCATACACACAGCTACAGCACTTGACATAAGGTGTGAAATCTCGCTTCTGCCATCACTGTTAGGGGGATAAAACCCACCAGTAGTTTTATTTTGGAAGTGAAGGACCAACAGAAAAATGTGGTACATGAAGTTTTGATTTGGAAGATTTTAAATGGAAAGTATATAAACATTTTACTATTATTAAATGTACCAGTTCAAGCATGGAGTATGTTCTCATTGTCGTGTGGCCGTTGTTATTATCCACCTCCAGAACTCACTTCATCTTGGAGGACTAGAACTTTTTACCCCGCAAACGACAGTTCTCCAGTCAGTCCCTAGAAATTTCCTTTCCTGCCTTTTGAAATTGACTTCTCTATGCCCCTCATCTTAGTAAAATCCTACAGTGCTGTCTTTTTGTTACTAGCTCATTTCCCTCCACATGGTGTCCTCAGGGACATCTACCATGTTGTAGCCTGTATCAGAATTCCCTTCCTAAGGCAGATGATAGCTGACTATGTGTCTATTCCACATTTTGCTTGTGTGTTTATCTGTTGATACGCACCTAGGTTGTCTCCACACTAGCCATTGTGAACAGTGCTGCTGTGAACCTGGGTGCACAAGTGTCTTTCCAAACCCCTGTTATCAATGCCTGGGGTATATACCCAGGGACAGAGGTAGTTAAGTCTGTTGGCAATTTTCTGAGAAACCTTTGCACTGTTCTTCACAGAAGCTGCACCACTTTGCCTTCTCACCAGCAGCAGTACACAAGGGTTCCAGTCGTTCACACCCTTCTTAACACTTGAATTTTTTCTGTTTGGCTAGTAACTGTCCTAACAGACACAAGGTGGTGCCATACTGTGGTTTTGGTTTAAATTTGGAGAGTTGGGTTCATTTTGTTTTTGCAACTATGTAGGCCCTACATTGCATGTTGGAGACTGAAGAAGAAAAAGCCAGGGCAGAAAACTCAAGATCTTTGTAGCCATGACCAGGTTGTTGCTAGGGGTAGGGGGAGTNCTGAGTCTGTGTAAAGTGACTCGGAGTAGAGCCATCACTTGGTGGAGGAGAGGGTTAATACCTTACTGTCTTCTNTTTTACCCAAGATCAGCCCCCAGGACTGGGGAGACACTCAGGGTAAGAGGGGGGAGAGTGTTTAAAGAACCTTTCCAAAGGGGCCTTCAGTCAGGAGAAGATGTCAGACCTAGTGGTCCCTGTGACTTGAAAGCATAGTAGAATACTTGTGTTTTTAAAGTCTAAACCATCTTGAGCATGGAAGCAGGTGCACCCATGCCTCTTGCATAGTTTAACTAAGTTCCATCAGCTGTCAACTATCTGTCATCCAGATATCCCAGGTTCCAAAGTGCTTCATCTCAGGAATGTGCCACACTCCCTCAAGACCAGCTGTGGTGGTATTTTATCTATGTCCCCCAATAAAATTTATCTGAAGATCAGAGGAACAAGGTCAGCCGCTAGCCTTGCAAAATTAGCACACGCCCTTAATCCTATCACTTAGCAAGCAGGGCCTGTCTGGATCCCTGTGAGTTCTAGGTCACACTAGGAATGTGGAGACACACGCCTTTAATCCCAGCATCAACCATAAAATTCTGGAGGTCTATACAGACAGACAGGAAGTGACAGAAGTGGGCCATAGGAGGAAGTGATGTAGCTAGGCTGAAAGAGCCAATGGGAGAACAGAACAGAAAGGAATATAAAAGTGGAGGTAAAAGGAAGTGGAGGTCTCTCTCCATTTTGGAAGCAGTGGCAGCAGTCTAAGGTGAGTCTGGTAGCTGTTCCTAATTCCTCTGATCTCTGTCAGACTTTCACCCCATCTCTGCCTCTGTGTTTTATTTAACAAGACTATTTAGAAAATCTGTCTTACAACCAGCCTAGCTTTTCATAGCAGAGGTCTTGAAAGCATAGAAGGGGTAAAGAGTGAAATTTAGATGCAGGGGTTTGTTTGTCAGAAATAGTGAAAGCATCTGCTAGAGCCAGCTGGCTCAACAGGGGTGGGGGTGGCGTAGGCATAGGCACAGGCACAGCCTCAGCCTCAGCAGCCTTCGTGACCATGGCAACAGCAGGCTCATTTGCTTTTGCGGGAACATCAGTTCCCCCAAATGAAGGCTCATGCATGGAATACTAGAGAAAAGAATACATGGGGAGAGGCAAAACACAGGATTTATTGTAGATAGTAAAAGTTCATTTCTGAAAACAGTAGACCTATATGATCTTTAGCCAATCAACAGTTGGAACCTTCACAAGACATTTCGTTTCTATTTTCACTTCACATTTGAAAACATACATGGCAAGTTTGATCCATGTAGTACAATTCTGGAATTACCCTGACTTGTAAGATATGTGGCAACTGGGCTAATGCATGTGGCTTTTGCTATGTGTGANTGGCTAACTCTCCTTAGCTGTGAGGACAGGTTTTTGTTTGTTTGTTTGTTTTATTTTTTCTGTCCTATTTTTCTGTATGAGAAGACTTGTCTAGTGATAAAAATGTGAGTTCTGAAAGAATTCAGTTTATATTTTGGGGGGACAATAATATATAGATGGTACAGACTTTTTTGTCTTTGCTTCTGCTCCTTGTCCTCAGATTTCAGTGTGTGTGTGTGTGTGTGTGTGTGTGTGTGTGTGTGTGTGCATGTGTACATGCACTTGGGGCAGGGATAAGAAGAGAAAGCAAAGAAAGAGAATGCACAGTGGGCAGAGGGAGAGAAAAGATGGTGACCTAACTATTTCTACCATGTAATTATTAAAAGGGAGAAAACACATGCCCATAAGTATGACTTTCTTAAACATGAAAGTAGTTGTTTTTAATTAATAGTCTGTCTTTCAAGGAACAGAAAACCCACTCAAACTAGCTGCAATTTCAAAATAATGATGAAGGATAAGTTTATTGGAAAGATCTAGAGTGCTTATAGCCTCCAAGAGCAGGAAGCAATACCTAAGGAACTGCCTTTAAGAATGAACTGTAAGCCAGGCGTGGTGGCGCACGCCTTTAATCCCAGCACTCAGGAGGCAGAGGCAGGTGGATTTCTGTGAGTTCGAGGCCAGCCTGGTAAGATCCAGGACAGCCAG
>LZPO01017496.1:0-23031 GCA_001675575.1 Neotoma lepida | reverse complement strand
CTCTCTCTCTCTCTCTCTCTCTCTGTGTGTGTGTGTGTGTGTGTGTGTGTGTCTGTCTGTCTGTCTGTCTATGTATGTATGTCTTTCTCTCATGTCTTTTAAAAATAAAATAATTTTTATTATTTTAAAAATTATGTGTGTATATGAGTACAAGTGCCCTCAGAGGCCAGAAGGGGGCCTTAGATGCCCTGGAACTGGAGTCAAACATGGTTTGAGTGGCTAACATGGGGGCTAGGAATAGAGTTCCAGTCCACTGGAAGAGCAGGAGGGACTCTTAACTATTGAGCCTTCTTTAGCTTCACCTCACCCCACCACCCATATATATCAGGCTGGCCTTGAATTTACTGTATTCCTCCTGCTTCTGCCTTCCAAGTATTGGCATTGCAGGTCTGTACAGTCATACCTAGTTCTCCCTATTTTTTTTTAATCTAGCTTTTCTAGCTCACTTCCCTTGCCCAATTAGTGTACACTATGCTGATGAGTATAGTTGCTCCTCCAGCTGCTCTGGGTCTGTTGAACAAATTCACTGTTAACTGAATACATTGCAGCCCTAACTGCACTGTGAGTGTGTGAAGGGGAGGAGCTGTACAGAGCAAGGCTGAATGAGTTCATGAGCGTGGAGCACTGGTCTGACAGAGTTAGTGAGTTATAAAAAGAGACATGAGAGCCAGGCCTCGTGGTGCACGCCTTTGATCCCAGCACTCGGGAGGCACAGGCAGGAAGATCTCTGAGATTTCAAGGCCAGCCTGGTCTACAGAGCAAGTTCCAGGACAGCCAAGGCTACACAGAGAAACCCTCTCTCAAAAAAATCAAAATTAATTAATTAATTAATTAAAAGACACAGCAAAATCAGATGTGGTGGTGCTTGTCTATAATCCCAGCACTTGATAGGCTGGCATGGAAGTATCCATGTGTGAGGTTGGGCTGGCTATAGAATGAACCTTGCTGCAGAGAGGCGATGCATTGAGTTCTTACTCCTGCCACACATAACTCTCCTGTGTCTAAAATGCAGACTTCATTTGTTAGCTGCCATGTCTTAAATTGTCTTCTTGGTCATCTTACTCACTGTTTTTTCCCCTAGTTACTAGGCACATCTTCCAGGCATTGTTCTTCACTTGGCAAACATATCCCTATTGTATTCACTTTTACAATCACAGGCCTTCTTTGTACAAATGTATATTCAGATCTTTTGTTGAATTTTAGTTTCTTTCTCTTTTTTTAAGATTTATTTTAATATTTTTAAAATATGTGTATGTATGTATGTGAGTAGATGGGAATGTGTACATGAGTGCCTTCAGAGGCCAGAAGGGGGCATTAGATCTTGGCACACAGAGCACTAGAGGCCTTGGAAATACTGCCCGCCTGTTGGCTTCTCTGGTCTTACCATTCTATGAGCTTTGTTGAGAACTGGGTAGTTTCCAAGTGACAGGGAGGGGTTAGAAGNTCCANAAAGCTATAGGACTGAAGCCCCAAGCGCCTGGCCCTGTTTCCTGCCATGTGTGTACTGTTTCAGGCTTCCCAGTACACCAGTCAAAGCCCTTGGGAAGCCTCTGGTCAGTTCTGTTCTGGCACACCAATGGCTGGCTCCTGACCCAGGAGTTCATGTGGCTTACCACATTGCATAAGGTATTCCCTGGGAGCCACTGAGGGAATGGAAAAACTACCTCTTTAAGTGGCTCCCACAGGAGCTCTTTCTGCCAGGCTGTGTTTCTTGAGCCCAGAATGGAAGCTCTTCCTGGTGCCAATGCTGGCTTCCCAGCACTTGTCAGGACAACCCTAGGGACAGCCAGAGGCATACCCCACCCTCCACCCCTCAACACCTGCAGCCTGGTGGTGCAGCCTGGGCACCCACCCCACTCCAAAAGCTTCCAGTAATGACTTGAAAACTGGATTTTATTTATTTAGATTTGTCTAGTGGAAAGGAGCTTGCTTTGTCTTTACAACAGTTCTTCGAGTGGTTTCTGCTTTCCAGTGTCCATGGAAGAAACTGCTGTGGCATTTGTTTTAGACATTACTTGAGGTCCCTTGCTCCCTTCTGTCCTTATAAAAGCCGCTGTGGGGATTGGCTGGGAGTGTCAATCAGGAGTTCACACTGAACACCTCTAGGCCTGATGCATTTGATGTTAGAAAGACACAGAAACAAACTGTATTTCCTTAATTCCCAAATGCATCCCAAAAATACATGTTGAAGAGCTACTGTAGGCCAAGCCCTGTCTTATGGAGAGAGCAGCCCCTGCCTGCACAGAGCATGCATTCTCATGATACTAGCAAAATTGCTGCTTTGAGCAGTTTTGTTACATCCCAGATAACAGGAAAAACCACGGGAATAATGAGCCATGACTAGTAACTGCCAGCTTCTGGCTTTATTTGCAGGGACAGCATGCAAGATTCAAGAAGTATGTGGGGCACAGCGCACATGTCACCAACGTGAGGTGGCTGCACAATGACTCTGTGTTGCTCACAGTAGGAGGTGCTGACACAGCCTTGATGATCTGGACCAGGGAATTTGTGGGGACCCAGGAGAGCAAGCTGGTTGATAGTGAGGAGTCAGATACAGATGCGGAAGAAGATGGAGGTGAGTCCCAATCAGCCATGTCCCTCCATTATGATGGCACCTTTCTCTCTGCCCTCTCCCCTGAACACCTGAAAACCAGCTCATACCCCAATCTCTTTCTGTTGTTTGAGGCTATGATAGTGACGTTGCTAGAGAGAAAGCCATTGACTATACCACCAAAATCTACGCTGTGAGCATCAGGGAAATGGAAGGTACCAAACCACACCAGCAGCTAAAAGAGGTGTCCATGGAAGAAAGGTATGGTGTTTGCAAGATCTGTTTGCATTTGTTGTACCTAACAACAAACCTATTTGAACTAAACTATATTTCTTTGCCCTTGAATTTATACCAAAGTGAGACTTTTGTTATCTGCCTCGAGTCTTAACCTATGCACAGGTTTAAGTTGAGGAAATTGCCCAATGCCCTCAGCACAAGCCAAGAGTCATTCACAGTTATGCAGATTGGTTATGATTTATGGCTTGGATAGATAAGAAATTTGGCTGGACTGGGCTTTCTTCACCTAGGGGAGGGAGCAAGAGAGCCCCAAAGGTCCCTGAATGCGTGACTAACAAGACAGCTTGCTGATCAGCAGGGCAGGAGGGCAGGCTTTTGAAGTGGATTGGGGCACATTGGTGGAGTGATGGAAATCACCTTCTGTTCTGACCAGTCTTTTTGTGATACACTGTCATTTGATGTACTTTCTCTTACTGTGCCCTCACTTGCCCAGCTCTGTGCAGAAGACTAGTATTTCGAGATATGACCCATTTGTTTTTGTCCCCATGAAGGCTGTACATAGATAGTGGGCTTCTAATGCTATTTTGTACCTTTTTGATCTTCAGTTTGACAAGAGAAATCGCCAAACATTGTATAATTTTAAAATGCAAAGCTCATAATTACNTAATTGACTAATTCCTAGTTGGGAAGCATAAATATTGACTAAAAACTAGAATCAGAAGAGAATCTCAGGGATCTGACCCAGAGTGATGAATGTCTGGAAAGTTCTCGGTGAGTTCCTTTCCTTGAGGTAGACTGGATAATCAGGGTTACCTCGACACAACACTGTATGCTGAGATTCAAGGTTTTGCTTTTGATAGAGCCTTCTGCCTAAGGAAGCTATGTGATAAACATGTTCCCCACTTACTCTCAGATATGGGTTCAGATCCAACCTCTCACTTCAGTTCAATGACAGACTTGAGGTTAGCTTACTGAGTGGTGGGTGTGTTACTGGTGAGGTGGATGGTGAGGCAAAAGAACCCTGATTCTCCCCTTGAGTCTTTATTACAAGTTACATGTTAATTCTCCCCTTTGAGTCCTTATTACGTGTTACAGTGCAAAGGGAAATTTTCTTTTGCTTAAAAAATGGATTTTTCTGTAATGATTTTAAAATTATAGTTTCTTTTCTTAAAGTAACTACAAGGAGAAAATAATGCCAAATGACTTAATTCTAAGAGCTGAACAAAGAAACATACACACACAAACACATGAATAGGCCTGCCATTTAACTGATCTACCCAAGAAAGGCATTTGGTCTGAGTTAAATCTTTTTAAAAATAAAGTATCCAGCCTCTCCAATTTCACATTCCATCCTGAATGGAATAGGCTTGCCCATTATTCCAAGAATGTTCAAGCTAGGTTCTATAACACTCTGGTATATCACATTGAAATTTCGACCCATCACTAAAATACAGCCATGTAACCACCATCCTGATTCCCTGGTTCCACATTTGATTTCAGGTGTGACCCACATATCATACAACCACTCCTTGTCTTATTACCTCTTTGCACAGCTCTATAAAAAGCCACTCTGTCCAACTTAGTATGGGGGATGAGGAGGTTAACAGTTTTCCATTTTAAGATTAAAACTTGTTAACACACATTATTTTCTTTATTTTTCCAGGTTGAAGAATTGTTATATGTTAGCATACTCTGAATTGAATATTCATTTTTCAAAAACAAAAAATACTTTGTAGAATTATTAGCAAGCATTTGTCTACTATCACTTTAACATATAATTCACCCTTGAATGCAGTGAAGAAAACATGTAGTAAAGAAAACCATTTTAAGAGAAGTACAGGGTCCTGAGAGAGGATCAAACCTTTTCTGTAGACAGCAATTTCCTTGATAACTTAAAAAATCTTGACAGCCCCAGTTTGTAGAGGTCTTTTAAAGCAGCTGCATAGCATGCTGGGAGCAGAGTGTGCAATGAGTTAGCATGTAGAGAGAAAATCTGAATCTGAGCAGCCTTTCCCATCCTGGACAGTGACTTTAGGGGACTCTGGACTTCAGAGCTAAGACTAGGCAGTTCTAAGCACAGAAGAGAGAAGTGTCGGGCAGGAGAAACCAGAATGAGTGACAGACTGAGGACTGAGCCCTCNAAGCAGGGAGTGGGAGGAGGGGACCTTTGGCAATAGATCATGCATTGCAGCTTGGTCTTCTGATGGAGGACAAAGTGGGCTTTGTGGATGCTAGCCTCCTGGGGAAGACAGGGGAAGAGATAAAAGAATGAGGTGGTGCCTCCTGTATCAGGAACATGACACCAAGTGGTGTCCAGCTTCCCCCAGGGTATGTTCAGGCCAGTGCCTCCCTGAGGTTCCTTCAAGCCCTGCTGATCTCTCCTTGTCCCCATGGTGTATAATGCCTGAAGATACCTGGACCAGGACATAGTTCAGTGAAAGTGAGAGAGACAAGCTGGAGGACTGATGCTCTTGGAGCAGCTGCTCCATGCAAGGACCAGGCATCTCTGTATCTAACCAAACCCCTTCCCACCTTCCTCCCTGAGAAGAGTTCAGCAGCTGTCACACTGAGGAAAAATGCTTGGTGATAGCTGCACAGTTTGCATCAACCATTTGGAAGCAATTGAATTTTTTATTCCAAAGATAGCCATGGATTGTTTCTAATTAGATTCAAATACTTGACTTTAAAATAGCTATGAGATTATATCATGCCTGCCTTCTTGTGAAACTTCTAACATATTGTGACATTTTATTCTTCACAAGTCATATGACCTTAAGTTCCAATATTTTGGGAAGTGAGAAAATTGATGAAAAAAATAATAATTGCTCTGAAGAGAAAACTGGGCTACACTTAACACACGTGAAATGAGCCAATCACATTTCAGCTTTGCCTCAGCCTACCATATGGCTTCACTTGGACACCTTCAGCCAGCCCCAGCCTTGGATGAGGCTGCTGCCCTGCAACCATGTAGGGTGCATGACTAGGAGTGGGGTGATTCCTGCCCAGTTGTTTCTCCTCCACAGTCTGCTCTGCTGGTTCCTCCCATTTGCTGAAAGGCTGGGCAAACCTCTGGATGCCTTCTGTAAGGCTAGCAGGAGGAGAAGGGCTGGAGATGTGGGGAAGAGGCACACAATACTGACTACATTCCCTTTATTGCTTTTGCTAGCTGAAAATTGACGGCTTTCACATGGGTTCTGGAGATTCAAACTCGGGTCCTCATGCTTGCATAGCAAGCTCTTTTACCCAGCCATTTATTTTCAAGTGCCTACTGTTTAGCAAGTGTATTTCCTAATAACTTAACCATCTGCATGGAGGAGACTGGAGAGATGCTCAGTAACTAAAAGCACGTGTTGCTCTTGCAGAGGACCCAGATTTGATTTCTAGCACCCACATGGCAGCTCACAACCACCTGTAACTCCAGTTCCAGGGGATCTGACACCCTCTTCCAGCCTCTGCAGGGACCAGATACACATGCAGTGCATTAAATATACATGCAGGCAAAATGCCCATATGCACTGAAAGATAATAATAAAATTTTAAAACTAGATTGTTGTGAAGGACAGTAATAATAGAGATTTTAATTTACTGTATTCACTTGGAACCTGCATTCAGACGGAAACCTACCCTCAAGGTAAAGACATAGCATGAGCACAAACCGGGCTCTCTTTACGGAAATTGGCACATAGATATCCACTCACTTAAGTCGGAGTTCTCTCTGTGCACCTGTATTGGATGTCTGCACTGTTTTCAAGCCCGATAGTAGGCACTGAGGCTTGCAGCTTTTGATGAGTGAAAGGATCTGGGGCTTCCATTTCACCTGTGACTAAAACAAGTTCAATTCAACTTTCTTTGTGTTTTTATCCCAGAAGCTGCATAAGCTATGGCCACAAATCAAAATCTCGCTTGACCTGAGGCACAGTTGTTCTTAACTCAGAAAAGTCTTGGGCTGCTGCCAGCCTGTCTTGCTTGGTTTTTGCCTGAAAAGGCATTTGTAAAACTAAATGATGTAGCAAAGGTTTTAATTCTTAAATTGCATTATCTTAGCACCAGTTTAATGTACTTTTATTTATTAATTGTGAATAACTGTAAAATTATGGTGCTTCTTTTAGTGACTAATATATCAGATGTATTTAGTTTTTTACATTTATTCATTTATCTGCATGGGGGGGGGTACATTTGTGGCACCATTCAGGCCAGAGGACAGCCTGTAAGATCCAGTTCTTTCCTTCTGTTGTGTGGGTCCTGGAAGTTGAACTCAGGTCTTCAGGGCTGGCAGCTTCCCTGCTGAGCCATCTCACTGGCTCTGAGAAGATATATTTGGTCTAGATACTCAGCTGATGTGTGTGTGTATGTGTGTGTGTGTGTGTGTGGAGAGAGAGAGAGAGCTCGTGAGAATCAATCTCCTAATTTCCTAAAAATATTTTAAAATGACTTTTAAACTATTTTTATATTAATTACTTTTCTCATTGGTGTGACAAACACCTGGCAGGAGCAGCTGCATTAGTCAGGGTCCCCAAGAGGAACGGAACAGGAAGAATGAATATGTATTTAAAAAGGAACTTATTAGATTGGCTTAGACAATTCAGTCAGAAGCAGCCTCTGCAGCTGAGCCTCAGTGCTCCCCATCTGGTGCTGAGGGTCTGGAGCTTTACTGGAGAGCCACTGAACTTCAGTTCCCATTGGAGGCTCAAAGAAGCACTTTCCTATCAGCAAAGGGATCAGCAGTGGCTATGACAGAGTGGATGAACTTTCCAGTTAGAGCAAAGGTCCCTAGAGTAAAGAACAAAAAGTGGTTCCTTCTTGAAGGTCCTTTTTATCTGGGATGCTATCAGTTAAAGCAATGAAGATANGCCTTGAAGTGGAAAACCCCTTGCTTACAAGCTGCATCTCAGTGGCACTGTTCTTTGTTCCTGTTGTTGAGGAATGTGTGACAGTGAGTGTTTGGGAAGACGTTGGGGACCAGACAACTCTTCTTTCTCTGTCAAGCTCCTTTCCATATGTATCATGGGTAGTACCTACAGTAGTGCCCAGTCCATATGTATCATGGGTAGTACCTACAGTAGTGCCCAGTCCCTTGCAGTCCCCATATTGAATTGATCTCAGCTGTCAGTTTCTCATCTTTCAGTAATCCCAGCTGTGGGCCTACAGACAAGTCAGGTCCTAACAAGAATGGTTTCAACAACATTGAGGTGGCAGGGCAAGAATTGTCCTTAGCAGGACAATTGATATGAAACATGAATTGTAAGTATTCTCTTACATTAATTTTAGATACATAATCACTCTTGAGTCTATAGCATCTATTCCTGAGGAAACCAAGAACCTTTACCAATCCTAAACACAGAGCAGATTTTGAGCTAAAAAAACTTTTTTTTTGCATTTATTTATGTGTTTGTGTGTGTTTATATGTATGTGGGCATGCTTATGGTGGGGCATTCGCTGGTTCTCTTCTTCCACAGTGTGAGTATGGAGGTCAAACACAGGCTGTCAAGTTCAGCAGCAAGTACCTTCACCTACAGGGCCATCTCGCCATACCTGGCTGTGAGCTTTTATAGTGACAGTGTCTTTACCTGCTAACTGACAGGTGCTATCTGCAAAGAACATCAGAATTCCACTGTGGCATTAATATTTCCAAACATGCCGGGCGGTGGTGGCGCACACCTTTAATCCCAGCACTTAGGAGGCAGAGGCAGGTGTATCTCTCTGCGTTCGAGGCCAGCCTGGGCTACCAAGTGAGTTCCAGGAAAAGGCGCCAAAGCTACACAGAGAAACCCTGTCTCGAAAAACCANAAAGGAAAACATTTAATTGTGGTGGCATCTTATAGTTTCAGAGATTTAGTCTATTATCATCATGGTGGTACATGGCGGTGTGCAGGCAGACATGGTGCTAGAGAGGGAGCTGAGAGTTCTACATCTTGATCCGCAGGCAACAGGAAGTGAACTGTCTACCACACTGAGCATAGTTTGAGCATTGGAGACCTCAAAGCCCACACCCACAATAACACACTTCCTCCAACAAGGTCACACCTACTCCAACAAAGCCACATCACCTAATAGTGCCACTTCCTTTGAGGTCCATTTTCTTTCAGATCACCACAATGCTTATGGTTAAGATATGATCTAATATTTTATTTTTAATTTTGAGTATGCTTATGAACCTAAGAAAAAACGAACCTATTCAAGGAATTGTCTACTATGTGCACTATAAAGAAATGTTATAGGGATTTTGTTTGTTAGATTTTTTTAGGGGGATCATGCATGTCTGTGTATGAGTATGATACATGAGTGCAGGTGCCCTTGGAGACTAGAGGTATTGGACCCTCTGTAATTAGAGTTACAGGCAGTGTGAACTGTCAGATATGGGTGCTGGGAATCAAGCCAGTACTCTGTACTGGCAGAACTCACAAGTAAGCACTGAGCTGTCTCTGGGGCCCTGGTTTTTTTTCTTGTTTCAGCCTCCTGTAATTCCTTATTATGATTGGTTTTGTTTTCTTGTTTCAGCCTCAATTGCCTACTGTAATTCCTTATTAGGATTCGTCTGCAACATTGAGACATTTTAAGTTATATTGGATGCAGACTTTTCTGTGGGACTCTTGGCTTCCTGAAGATTACTGATCATAAAACCACCATGTAGGTAGCTGGCACTGTGCCTTGCACATAGTAGGTAACTGGTGAGGTGCCTTGCACATAGTAGATAACTGGTGAGGTGCCTTGCACATACTAGGTAACTGGTACAGTACCTTGAATATAGTAGGTAACTGGTACAGTGCCTTGCATTATAGTCAGTAGCAAATAGAGGCTACTTACATGTTCATGACTGGCAGTGTTAAAAAAACACATTTCCCTGAGTTAAAGCAAATTACCATATATANNCAATCCCAGTTTTTTTTCCCCTAACCTTTTATGCTATGTTTGGAGAAGAAAATCTCCTGGGAGAACCTGCCCCCAATTTTGAAAAAATGCTTTGCTTTTAATGAGTATCTGTGTGGGAATTTCAAGCTTGCCAACGGTGGGATGAAGCAGGACAAGGTTCTCCTCCATGATCCTGTCAACTGTGGGTGAACAGCCTCTTGCTCCACAGGCCTCACAAAGGCGCTTTGTCCTGCTTGGTCAGTGGCTGCTCTGAAAGCTTGCATTGTTGCTAGGAACTGACAGTCTTTCTAAGCAAGCGCTGCAATTTTGGCCATATGAGACACCTGAACACTGCTAAATCCTCACTTGAGGCTTAGTCCAGGGAGCACTGAGATCTGGCTGTGCCCCATTGGGAGGGAGGGTCCTTTAGTCCAGCATTCCCAGTCCATTGGTGAAGAGGGAGTATTCAAGAGCTTTGCTAGTGTGCAGTCCTGTGNCTGCTTGTTTTGCATAAGAGCTAACCCAACCCTTCTGGTGGGGGAGTGACTGTGCACAAGCAGGCCCCTGATTCCCAGAAACTTTCTCTGTGGGCTCAGCTCTCCTTCCTCACTGTAGCCAGATTCTTGTTTTTTATAAAGGTGGATGGAATAAACTAAAATTAAAATATCTATTAAGCCCTGAAATGCTAGAACCAATCATTTCCAAGGCCTATGTTTAGGTAGATAATCACCAAAAAGCTGAATAGTTGACTTTTAAGTGAATTTAATGCTATTTTCATAAATGGTTTTCTTTCTGCAAACCCCTTGGCTTTTTATGTTGGTTTGAAGCAAAGCAGAGGTTTCTATATATAACTGATAATTTATAAAATTAAAACTGCCACATATTATAGAGCAGCCAGTCTTTTATAGAATGGTAAGGTGTAAAAACCCAGAGGTAAAATGCTAGTTTGTGGTTTTAATGATTAGTGTACCCAGGAAACCCTCCCATGTAATTAGCTGAAAGAAACTTACTCTCGGAGATTGAAAAATAAACTAAGCAAGCTCTCCTCTGTCAAAGGGGTGCAGCTCTCAGAGGGACTGGGTTTGAGTCTTCCCATGCTCTCGGAATATCTCAGAGACTCTATTTGAAGGGATTGGGTAACATCAGGGATAGTTTCTCTCTCTTGTGCTATGTGGTCAAAATGTGGTGACTGAGGAGATATTTGCCAACATGAGTGGGCTGTGCAGTGTGGGGAGCAGGATGTTCCCATGAATGGGTTTACAGATACAGATCTGCTCTGTTCCATCCACTCCTTCAAAGTATGTACCAACATACATCTACACACACTCATTCTCCCGCTCCAGCCCACCTCCCTACCTCCTGACATCTACCTGTGTCTAAGGAGTTTGGCAGATGATCACCTGACTAACTGTACTGCTGCCACGCCATGGTGACATCATCACCTACAATTTGCTCCCCCTGCAGCTTCACCTGCTCCCTTCTCTAGATACCTCATCACCAGTATAGCTGACTTTTCTTACATGTCTAGTACTTAGACACTCCTCTCTCTCTCTCTCTCTCTCTCTCCCTCCCTCCCTCTCTCCCTCCCTCCTTTATAATCTTACCATCCCTCTTGGCCTACTTTTCTACTCAAATGCTTCTACCCTGGGCCCATTGGCCATCCCTGCATATTTTTCTTATACCTACCTCTCCTTTTCCTGGCTAGAAAATCTATCAATGCACTGCCATGCCCAGAAACGTCACATTGCCAACTGCACTTAGACTCTCTAGACTGCTCACGTTTCCATCTTACCTCTGGTGGACTCTGCCATCCTCCACCAGTCAGCTTGCTGCCCTGCAGTCTTCTTGGCAGGTTGCTTTGCTCTGCTCTGTCACTGACAACACAGAAGCCATGAGTACAGCTCTGTCTTGACTATCCTTTCTCCTCTATCGTACTGCCCTTCCTCCACGCCTAAACCACTCACCTCCTTCCTTCTCTTTTCAGAGGAAGTGACTTTCTTCCTGTTCCAACTGGACCTTCATTTGGAGCTTAGGCTCTGAATTCCTGTCCATCTATGTTCCTCATTTCTTCTCCCTTCGTCTCCTACACTGATTCCCCCATAGCTGGAGCCACATTTTCAGCCAACAAGGACATCCCAGCCTTTTCTGTCCACATCTAACTCCCTTCCGAGGAAGGCAGATCCTTTGCTCTTACAGTTTTTTCTCCTTCCCCTCCCTTTCCCCTTCTCATCCATGTTTCACATAGTCATTCTTTTACTCTCTGTCCCTTCTCATCTGTCTTTTATCCTGGCTGTTCTAACATGAGGACATCCTTTCCAGGCCCCTAGAACTTCATGTCTATCTTTGTTTTGTTTCTTCCAGAGTAGCCTTGGGTGACAGAAATGTGTGATCCACATACAATTGCTTTTCATATGTGCGATTTCTCCAGAACCTACACTAAAAAGGTTCTGAGAGGGCGACATTAATTATTTAACCCATACATGAAAAACATCTCAAACCATAATCAGTGTCAATGAGTTTACATTCTTTTTAAAATTATTTTACATCTGAGCTTGGTAATGTGCAACTGTAATCCCTGCATTTGGACTACAGAGGCAGAAGGATTTAGAATTCAAGACTAGCCTTGGCTAGAAAAAAAAAGAAAACAAAGACCCTGTTTGACTAAGTCTTGAAATCTTGATGTGTGTTTTATATTTCCAGCACATCTTAATTTGGAGTAGCCACAGTTCAAGTACTCAGTAGCCACCTGGAGCAGCAGCCACCATGATAGGCAGGACAATTTTAGACATAGCTCTCTTACTTGCTTTTGTTTTTTTTAAGCAACTTTCCTTCTTTCCCCTTCCTTCTCATCCCTCAGCTACTATTAGCTCTCCATCATCTTTGGCTGCCGTGTCTGTACCCTCTACCTTCTCCCTGATTAATCTTATGGGTCTCATCCTTCACCTGGGATTCCCAGGGTCGTATCTCTGACTCCAGTGGGAGTCATCCAATGCTCAACTTGCCAATTCTGAAGTCAAGATTTTCCCTCACAACCCTCCCCTCCATTGGTGGTGCCATCACCCCGGCAGGCTGACTCCTGCTCAGAATATTCTGCTGAGCTTATGTCTCCCGCTCCATTCCAGAAAGCCAGTTAGCTACAGAGCTCAGCGAAGCCTGCTGCACAGTTATTTCCACTTTGACTTTTTCCTTCTCCTCAGTCACCACTGTTCCAGTCAAGGTGTTCATCATNATCCCTTGCATTAGTACAGAGGCCTCTTGACAATCTGCCCAGTGTTACTTAGTCCTTAGTTAGCACTTGGGCCTCTTNATTGTCCTTTTGGCCTTCAGCCATTCATCTGAGCCCATGACACTCTGGTGCATTGTCCTAGGCTTCAGGCAAGAGCATTTTTAAGATTTCAGGATTTTTTAGAACATCCCATGATTCTCCACTTGATTCTTTGCCCTTTGCTCCACTTCACCACTGATCAACCCTGTAGATCACTGGTTCTCAACCTGTGGGTCATGACCCCTTTGGGTTAAATGACCCTTTCACAGGGGTCACATATCAGATATTTATATTACGACTCATAACAGTAGCAAAATTATAGTTATGAAGTAGCAACAAAAATAATTTTAGGATTGAGATCACCACAATATGGGGAACTGTTGTGCCCCCTCTCTGAAATGTGCCTCCTTTCACATACATTTATAAATACTGTCTTGTTCATTGAATCCCAGAATCCTATTTGTGGAGTGACCTTGTGGGAGATCAGTTATAAAATGGACTTCAGGTCCAAGTGATGAAAGTGGCTGGATTTTCTACGATGTTTTGAAAATTCTTGGAACATTTTATGGACCATTTTGGAATCTGAACTAATTTACATTTTCTCTAAGAACACTTTCAACGTTGAACATTGTCCAGCTAAAACTAAAACCATGCAAGGCAGTGGTGACATCCGCCTTTAGTCCCAGCAGAGGCAGGCAGATCTCTGAGTTCTAGGCCAGCCTGGCCTGCAGAGTGAGTTCCAAGATAAGCCAAGGCTACAAAAACAACAAAAAATAAATTAAAAAAAAAACTGCAAATACTTTCAAACTTGTATTCTGTAGCAAAGGGAAGCTCAACTTCCTACCCCACGGCCCTTTTGTTTCTTAGAAACTTCCTTTCCAGTCAGCTCTTACAGTGGCTCATCGGGGGCTGCAGGAGCTTCCCTGAGAGCTGCGACTCTGGTCTCCTTTGTGTGTTCTGTCCCTTTCCCCCATCTCTGAGCCCACCACCTTTCTTTTAGGGGGTGGGGGAAGCAAGGCAATAGAAAAGAACACTAAGCCTCACTGGCCTCCCTTGGGGGCCTTCCTGGGGTAAGAATGTATGTCAGGATAACTCTCCACACATTAAGTGGGACTAAGCTTCAGCGTCCAGGCTTCTGGAAAGTAGAATTGGCACTGCTGACTTCCCATGGCCCTTCCCTGTTCACAGCCTGTTTCCCTCCCCCAGTACTGGGCCCAAGAATAAGGCTGCTGCATTCCTCAACAGGTCACACATAGTCACACGGCCTCTCCTATCAGCCGTCCTCTCAGGATTATCCTGCTTTCTTATGGGGCTCCTTTCCTCAGCGTCTTTCTTGTGATGGAAGTTCCCTTCCCGAGTCATTTCGAAGGCCTCCTTTCTTTTAAGTCTTGATTCCTCCTGCCTGAACTACCCCCACATCCTGGCGGTCCTCATCACCTCTGCAGTTTTCTTAAATATGTTGGGTCCCTTACCAACCCCCAGGAGCACTCACTGTCCTGTCTTTCCCAGCCTGAGCCAAAAGAAACAACCAACTATAAAAAGTATATTGGACCAAAACATCAGTGAATGTTCACATGTCCTCTGTTCATTTCCACCTCAGCAGAGTTTCTCAGAGTGACATTTCCAGTGGGATCTAAATCTGGAAGGATTTAGAAGTGCTGAAAAAATTCTAACCCACCAGCATCGAGCTGTGCTTTAAGTTTTTGGCAGTTCCTCCCACATCTGATATTTCGAACACTGTTTATAGATGCTTGAAAGAAGCTTTTAATGCTTGTATTGTGTTTTAACTTGCTTTCCTTTGGAGGCAGGGAATTGTCAAGTAAGTATGTGCAGCACTCTGGAAAAGCTCTGGTGTTCAGTGAACGCCTTGTGCTCAGTGTCAGAATCCCGAGCACAAAGGCTCGGTGCTGAAAGCAGCTGCGCCTGCCCCATTTGGGCTTTTTCCATTGCTCCTCTCGCCTTCCGTTTGAAATGATACATCTACACACTGTGCTTGTAAACTAAGAATGACACACTCAGACTACTTTACCACTGAAGTTTTTAGGGTCTTTTTTTTTTTTTTAGCTGAAAATAAGGATGAAAAAAGCATCAGATTGCCTTTCTGTGTATATATACAATCTCATGTATATATAAACACAGTGTTTGCGCTTGTATGCATACTCTATACTGTATAATATGTTGTATATTATACAACCTGTGTGTACCCTGGAACCAAGCCCTGTGTTGAATCGGAAGTTATGCCATGCGATAGTTCTAGCACACTCTTGCTCCCATTGCAGCCTCCCCTGGCTTGCTTTTGTCACACACTTAAACATCCTTAGGTAAAACAAGAAACCTACAGATTTTATATGAAAGTCCCACTAAAACAGAAGAAAGAGCAGATGTCCTGGGAAGTGATAATGAATGTGCAGGAAGTGTCTGTTGTGGGAACTGGCATACCCTATCCCAAGATTTTGCTCATTTTGATGGAAATAATATCAACTGGGGGTGTCATTTGCAGAAATGTCCTCTCCCCATTTTAATACCATTTGGTCCAATTATCACTAATGATTACATAACATGTTTGGATTAAAGAATTTCTGAGAAAATAAAGGTACCTTGTTTCCCCCATTAACTATTCCAGCCAGAGCTGCCCTACTGAAAAACCTGAGAACTGTTAGGCTAAATTATGAGTCAAAATTAATTTGGGAACAAAGCAATCCATTGTGCACAACTCCCCGAGATGTTCAAGAGGATGCTGTTGTTTTTCTGACAACGTGTCTCTCCCCAGCACACTCGAAAACAAGCACAGTCCCCAGGTTTGGAACCGTGAGCATGCAGGCAGCATTCCCAAGGCCTCCTTTTCTCTCCCCACTCTCTAGGCACTTAGTGCACTTTGCCCAGAGATGCCAGGGTATGACTTTCTGAGCGTGTAGCCTGGTGCACTCTTTCATTTCTGTTCTAGTTCTTGGTTGGCATGCTGGGGGAGCATGGTTTGTGCCACACAGAAATGTCTGTTCACTTGGGAAATGCTTGTGCATGAATGAGGTGCTTGCTGACAGTGCTCTAACCTGTACTGAGTTCTTACTTTGCTTTGTTTTNTGCTTCCAAGGGGATCAAGGTAATTCTTTCTCTTTTTGTTTCTTTAGAACACTGACTAGCAGTGTGGGACTTGGGGCAGGATTCCTTCCTCCCATCCCCTGCTTTCCCTAAGATTACAGAAGTCTGACTAAAAAGAACCCAATGCCGCTGGCAGGTCCTTTAGGGTTTCCTCCAAGTAAAATCTCTTACCTGAATTTGAGAGTATCACTCCCCAAAGCTAAGAAGGGAGAAGCAAACTTTGGTGTAGTGATAGCAGCTTAACTTGGACCATAACCCTGAGTTTTGGAGCAGAGTGGGAGACATGAGTTCTTTCAGTCCTTTCTTCCTTCTTGCCCTTGTCTATGGCCAGACCAGCTGAGTACTTTTTACACAGCCTCAGGGCCTGTTCCAAAGCTTGGCTTCTAAGTCCTGATGCACAGCAGCCAGGCTCTGGACCAACTGATTCTGAGTAACACTGGCACATTCCTGTTGAGAAATGGCCAGTGAAGTCAGGGAATATGACCTTTCTTTCTCATGCATTTGCTCATCCTTAGTTTTAAAATGAGTCCCTCTAGCTAGGGGTTCTTCTTAGACCCCAGGATATTGTTGGATACTGGAGAAGTAGGACTGATGCTATGAAGGTGCTATAGTATAAAGAAACCCAACTATGCCCTGGCAGCCCAACCCACACCTGCAGTTCGACAGGTCAGATTGCAAGTTACTGTTCCTAATGGGGTGAGAGAGGAGAGCCAGACAGAACAGCCCTAGGTGGAATGTCCTCTGACGGGGAGAGGACTGAGGACCTTCCTTGGTCCTTGGCTTTAGCTAGCTGCTGGACAAACAGCTTTTTAACTCAACTCGGTGCTTTCTCTGACTTCTGTTTCAGACCACCTGTAAGCCGGGCAGCTCCCCAGCCTGAAAAACTCCAGAAGAACAACAGCACCAAAAAGAAAAAGCTGGTTGAGGTGAGGAGGTCACGTGATCATGTTTTTATCTGATTAATGATGCTCTGAGACTGCCAGATGGACATCTTCATTCGACCGACCTAGAGACCCCATCAAATGAACCCAAATGGGTCCGTTGGCTCCCTCATGTCCCTATCTCCATTCTGTATGGCATTGTTCCCCCTGCCCCATCTCTGGGATGAACATTACATCTACCAGGTCACATTCCTTCTCCCTAGCCCTGTCACCAAGCCTTACCAATCTTCACTAACTCTAAAATGCATTGTGTCCCTTAAACATGGCTCTATTGCCCTATACACTCTACTACCTGGGACTTCAGCACTCTTTTTATGAACAAGAAAGAAGTGGGTGACACGTAAGTCATAACATCTCTCATCTCACTTTCTTTCTTCTGGAGGCTTTCATCCAGTTCTCACCTGTGGGGTGGAGACTGTTACTTTCCTTTGCAAATGAGGGCTCTATGGTTCAGGATGATAAGGACACATTCCTAAGGTCACCAGTTCAGTAAGGGAGGAAGATCTGAGCTTAAGGTTGAGCCTTGAGGATCAGCTCCAGTGAGCCTGCTGTTTTCACAGACCCACCACCCCAGAGTCCTCTCTGCAAAGCTCAAATCTTTCATATCTAATGCTGGCTTTAATACCCAAAATATTCCCACATTGCCAGTGAGAGTCATAGTTATAGTTTGAAAAACCTCAACCAGAGATACCTTCCTAGCTCATGACTTATAATTCCCTTGCAACTCAAATCTCCAACCCTGAACTCATCATTTCACATTGTCTTGGACTTGTGAGGTCCTGTGTTTCAATTCCTTAGTTCCCCACACTGCAGTTCTTCCAGGCCTTTTTCTGGAATCAGATTTCTGTGTAGAACCTCATGATGTCCCTCAGTCTGACCCCTCCTACTCAGCTCCACCACATCCATGTCCGCAGGCCTCGGCACCCACTCCCCTGCCTTTCTCATACACATGTCTACCTCTGCTGTTAGACTCTAAACCCACACTGGTGCCAGAATATTTTTTTTTCCTGGAAAGGAAAGGAACTGTTTTTGAGGTATTTATTTTGGAAGATAGCTCAGGTCAGGAAATGCAGCTTAGTTTCAGGAAAGACAGGATCCAATAGTACAAGGGCCATCATAAGCTAGAATGGTGCCAATTTTCTGTCAAGCAGGGGCTCATGGGGTCCTGAAGTGTTTTTCTCTAAAAACTTCTTGAACTACTGTCTTAAACACAGTAAACTATCAATGCTAGTGTGGGCTTCTTAGCCCCTGAGTCTACAGCTCCTCAGGTGGTTAAACTACTGAGCCTACTATGTCTATTCTAAATTTCCAGGAGACTGTCTGATTGGCCACACTTGGGTCAATTGACCACTGTATTCAGGTCANTTAATCACTGTGAACCCCAAGTTTGCATTTGCATTAATTAAATAAAATTAACCTTGGGTCAGGAGGCTGAGTTAGCAACTAGTTGACAAAGTAATCAGAGGGCATCTGGAAGAGATAGAGAGATGCACTGGAAGTAGTAGGGAGGGATTTTGAGTGGCATGGCTTTTTCTGTTTTGTTGGAGAGAAGGACGGGCTTTTTAGGAGATGCCAGCAAGGAGAGAAGATTAGCTAGGTGCTACTCAACTTCTCTAAGCTAGCAGGTTTTCACCTCAGCCTTTGAGTCTCAAGTTATATTTATAAATAGAATGATGGAGAGTTAGTTAAAGCTCCCTTTAGTGGCAGCAGCAGAGCCAGTGCTTGCAGGAACAGAATTCCTAACAGGCTTAAGCCTGAGTGGCCAGGCCACTGCCAGAGAAGCAGGCAGGCAACTGTGGAGTCACAATTGCTGCCTGAAATAGTAGATCAAGGCATAGCCACTGTGCCAAAATTAAAACAACAGTCTCATATTAAATACATTCCTGGGAAACACTTTGGGGGAATCAGGGATGAGAGGAGATTCATTTAGTTGGAAGGAGAAGTACTTTCCAGGTGAGAGGTATGTTAGAGAACAAAGCTGTAACTAGGAAAGCTTATGGTAAATGGGCTAAGTGTCAGTCAGCTTGCCCAGGATGCTCAGAAAGTGGTTGAGTGTGGGTAAGGCTTGTTGTGCTAACTCAAGGAGTTTGGGGTTTATCCTAGAGGCAGTGAAAGGCAGTGAATGCTTTTCAGTAAAGAATCACTGTGGCATTTTAGGCTAATTAATCTGATGTTTGCAATTGGCAAGCTTCAGAAACACCAGAATCAGGGAAACTGGAGAAGTGGGACCTACATGCTATAAACCTTATATCCCATGAGCTAGCACAAGGCCAAGCATGGAGGAACTCAGTACAAGTGTGTTGAATGGAATCAATAATTGATCTGAATCAGCCACTGCTCTTTGTCATAGAGGACAAGACAAAAGTTAAAAATGTGAATCCGGAGTAGTGGCTAGTTGCTTGGGAAAATGCAAATGCACAGGAACTTCGTGAGACAAGTTATAACCAACACATTGGGCATGGCCCTGGCTCACCCAGCAGCCTCAGCCAGTCACAGCTGCCTATGAGACCTTTTCATGACAGCCTCTGAGCCACTCACTATTCAGCTGAGCAAAGGAGTGATTTTCTGCCAGTGCATAGATATGACATAGGCCATCCAGCATGTACATTGTGACTCACCTGAAGAACCAAGAAGTTGCTTTGTTTACTTAGGCAAGTCACTGTCACCTAACATTTCAGAGGACTAAATAAAAGGCTGTGTTCTATCCTCAGCTAGTCCAGAGCCTTCAGTGAGTGGCATCTGCCTCACATAGTGTTTCTGTGACATGTGTGGCTATTCATGCAATGTACAGTGTAGCATTGTTCCTCTGTTGTTAGCTGCTAAGTGTGGACTTAACTCTGTGTGTGTGCATGCAGGAGCTGGCTCTGGACCATGTGTTTGGCTACAGAGGGTTTGACTGCCGGAACAACCTGCATTACCTTAATGATGGTGCCGACATCATTTTCCACACTGCAGCTGCTGGCATTGTGCAGAATCTCTCCACAGGTAGCTTTGGGAGAAGCTGCAGTGCATACTTGTCTGCATATTTTCCCACTCTTTCAATGCTCCAAAGCTTCTTCCCTTAGAGCCATTCTACTCTCATCCAGGCTGGTGTCATTCAGTCCTCAAAGTGCTCACTCAGCTCTTGGGTCCAGGCCTCCTGCCTCTCTGGCCTCAGCCTGGTTTGACCATGGTGTAGGCACTGGAGGGGAGCTACCTGTGCTTCTGTCAGCTCCTCTGGTGAGAGGGAAGAGAGGCTGGGGAGAAGAGGGGAATGGAAGCAGAGAAGTGAAGAACAAGGCAGAGACCAAAATTAAGAGCAAAGCAAAGGGAACCAGTTTCCAGCTCTCAAACACGTGGTGATTCTGAGTGTTAGAATTAGAGGTGTGCACCACAGGGCTCAGCTTGTTTTGACTTGAGCAATATTCACAAAGAGTGTGTTATGATACTCAGTGCTCTCGAGCCATGAGTCCAATCAAGAAATAAGCTTTAAAAGGAAACATTTCAAACAGAAAATATGTAACAGACCACATCCATGTCCTCAATACCAGATCAGATATATCGGTACTGTATCTTACTGGCTTCATATAGTGTGTTCCTTGCTGGGTCTGTGTAGTTCATGTTTAGATTTAAAGAGTACAATCACTTGGTTATTTTGATTTTTCTCCCTTTTGGGAAGGAAGGCTTTGAGACTTTTCATGTTTTCTCATTTTTTTTAGGCACATGCCATCATTTTAAGAGCACTATGCTATATTCCCATATTTATCAACACTACCACTCCCCAATCTGTTCTTAGGCATTTGAGTGGATTTTAAAAGGTTCTTTGGAAAGTCAGGAAACCCATTTACTGCAATAGATGGCAAAGTATTTCCTACCCCTCCTTCCACTTCCTGTAAAATATTTTGACTTGGGGATAAAGCTTGGACCTGTGCCATCCAGGCTCCCAGGTGGATAGGTTCCTATTAGCAGGGACTCGGCAGGCAGTTCCCCTAGCACCACTTTGTGCCACATGGTGCCACTTTGCTCACTGCAGGATCATTATTTTCAGAAAAGGTTCCCCCCTACCTCCAAGGACAATTCTGAAAATGATAATTTGGGTTTTCTAAAAACATAATCTTTTCTAAGGCATTTCCAGATTCCCCATTCAGCTTTGTGATAGCTGTGGAAAGCCTTAGATCCCACTACTCACCTTCCATGATTCCTGTCTCCTAGGTAGCCAGAGCTTCTACCTGGAACACACGGATGACATCCTCTGCCTCACAGTGAACCAACACCCAAAATACAGGAATGTGGTGGCCACCAGCCAGATAGGTAGGGCTCCCCACTGACTCCCCACTGGCTCTTGCAGCTGTACGAGGGCACTGGCCTATCAACACTAGCACTTTCTAGAGAGAGGGTGACTTAGACCCTTTCTGGCTGATGTCTCAATTGTTTGTTTTGTTTTGTTTTGTTTTGTTTGAGTCTTAAAATAGGTCTGTGTAACTTGAGTTGATATGTGTATTGACTAGCGATTCCGAAGGATCATAAAATCAGACTAAGGCTTGATAGTTAAATAAACAGATGGTCCTCCTCCGTGTGGACTGGACCCCAGGTGTATGTGAGCACCAAGTCTTGGAGCCTGATGAGTGCTTGACAAGAGTGTGGTTCGGCATGTGTGCCTGGCCCTTCAGTTCCCTGAGAAGCCGCCAGCCACAATTGTGAACTGCACATTTGTGAAAAGTCATCTGAATTTGTTTCTACTTTGTCAAGGAACTGTCAAAGGCAGTTCCTACAAAGTCTCTTACTTGTTTTCAGCAAAGCCATGTCCATTTTAAAGCTCCATTTGGAGTCTGCTTTACTGGGTGGAGTGCAGCACTATTAGGACCATGACTTATTGCCGTTGTTTTTCCTGATGTTTCCCCATTGCCACTGCCCACTATTGCAGGTGACACCATGGAAAACACAGGTAAGGTTGTTCCAGTGAATAGTTCAAATCCACACAGCAAGATCATGTCAATGTATCACTTGCTGGTTGTATCTGGCTGTGCTGTAGATACAAATTCATCCTCACCAATTTCCTTTGGATAAAATCCTCCACAAGTGTGTCAGACATAAATTTTGTCCATATGNTCTGCCTTTAGTAGCAAGTTTCTTAATGTCTTTCTTTGGCCAGGTCATACTAGATGTCTCTTATGCCTAGTAACTGTGACACCCCTAAACACTTGTCTAAGGAAGAGCCTTTAATAAAAGACAAGCACTGAAGTGTCACCATCTCTGTCATTTCTCCCACACTCAGGGACAACACCTTCAATTCATATCTGGGATGCCATGACTAAACACACCCTTTCCATGCTGCGGTGCTTCCACTCCAAAGGGGTCAATTATGTCAACTTCAGTGCAACTGGGAAGCTCCTGGTGTCTGTGGGCGTAGATCCAGAGCACACCATCACTGTCTGGCGATGGCAAGAAGGTAACAAGCTGGGCTTCATGTTCCTTCTACAGGGCTGCCCTATGGAGTGACCTGGGATGGAACCCCAGACTGCTTCTAGGCAAGCCGCTGTCAGACCTCAGTCTATTCCCTGTGCCATGGCCAGCTGGAGGCTGCTCAGGAACCATGGTAGCTAGTGAAGGTCCTGTGGGTATGTTGGGAAAGTGCTAACACTGGCCACAGAGACAGCACTGTCCCCTCTATCATCACCTCCTTCCTCCCCAAACTCCCCTGTCCTTGGTGTTCCTTTTGGTGGCCTCTGGATTCTGCTCCAGCTGTTTTACCTGGCCACCTTGTTATTAGAACTAGAGTGACTGTGGTCACTGAAAGCAAATTTCAGCTGTTCAAGTATTTGGGGGCTTTAATGCTTCCGAAATGAGGAGTCACCTTAATCACTGTTTATATCAGCAGTTCTCAACCTGTTGGTCTCAGCCCTTTCATAGGGGTCACCTAAGACCATTGGAAAACACAGATATTTACATTATAATTCATAACAGTGACAAAATTACAGTTAAGAAGTAGCAATGAAAATAATTTTATGGTTGGGAGTCACCACAACATGAAGAACTGCACTAAAGGGTTGCAGCATTAGGAAGTTTGAGAACCAACTAGCTTATAGTATAGTTAATGAATTTCTTTCTTA